>OW796105.1:10911040-11101586 GCA_941860345.1 Chrysodeixis includens
TAGCGCACCGCGTGCAGGCGCAGGCGCACGTAGGCCGCGAGGGACAGGCTAGGTACAGACCTGAAGCACGCGGTGGTGAGGTGGTGCACGAAGGCGTGCGCGTGCGCGTGCAGCGGGTGCGGGCACGTGTGCGCGCGCGCGTAGCGCACCGCGTGCAGGCGCAGGCGCACGTAGGCCGCGAGGGACAGGCTAGGTACAGACCTGAAGCACGCGGTGGTGAGGTGGTGCACGAAGGCGTGCGCGTGCGCGTGCAGCGGGTGCGGGCACGTGTGCGCGCGCGCGTAGCGCACCGCGTGCAGGCGCAGGCGCACGTAGGCCGCGAGGGACAGGCTAGGTACAGACCTGAAGCACGCGGTGGTGAGGTGGTGCACGAAGGCGTGCGCGTGCGCGTGCAGCGGGTGCGGGCACGTGTGCGCGCGCGCGTAGCGCACCGCGTGCAGGCGCAGGCGCACGTAGGCCGCGAGGGACAGGCTAGGTACAGACCTGAAGCACGCGGTGGTGAGGTGGTGCACGAAGGCGTGCGCGTGCGCGTGCAGCGGGTGCGGGCACGTGTGCGCGCGCGCGTAGCGCACCGCGTGCAGGCGCAGGCGCACGTAGGCCGCGAGGGACAGGCTAGGTACAGACCTGAAGCACGCGGTGGTGAGGTGGTGCACGAAGGCGTGCGCGTGCGCGTGCAGCGGGTGCGGGCACGTGTGCGCGCGCGCGTAGCGCACCGCGTGCAGGCGCAGGCGCACGTAGGCCGCGAGGGACAGGCTAGGTACAGACCTGAAGCACGCGGTGGTGAGGTGGTGCACGAAGGCGTGCGCGTGCGCGTGCAGCGGGTGCGGGCACGTGTGCGCGCGCGCGTAGCGCACCGCGTGCAGGCGCAGGCGCACGTAGGCCGCGAGGGACAGGCTAGGTACAGACCTGAAGCACGCGGTGGTGAGGTGGTGCACGAAGGCGTGCGCGTGCGCGTGCAGCGGGTGCGGGCACGTGTGCGCGCGCGCGTAGCGCACCGCGTGCAGGCGCAGGCGCACGTAGGCCGCGAGGGACAGGCTAGGTACAGACCTGAAGCACGCGGTGGTGAGGTGGTGCACGAAGGCGTGCGCGTGCGCGTGCAGCGGGTGCGGGCACGTGTGCGCGCGCGCGTAGCGCACCGCGTGCAGGCGCAGGCGCACGTAGGCCGCGAGGGACAGGCTAGGTACAGACCTGAAGCACGCGGTGGTGAGGTGGTGCACGAAGGCGTGCGCGTGCGCGTGCAGCGGGTGCGGGCACGTGTGCGCGCGCGCGTAGCGCACCGCGTGCAGGCGCAGGCGCACGTAGGCCGCGAGGGACAGGCTAGGTACAGACCTGAAGCACGCGGTGGTGAGGTGGTGCACGAAGGCGTGCGCGTGCGCGTGCAGCGGGTGCGGGCACGTGTGCGCGCGCGCGTAGCGCACCGCGTGCAGGCGCAGGCGCACGTAGGCCGCGAGGGACAGGCTAGGTACAGACCTGAAGCACGCGGTGGTGAGGTGGTGCACGAAGGCGTGCGCGTGCGCGTGCAGCGGGTGCGGGCACGTGTGCGCGCGCGCGTAGCGCACCGCGTGCAGGCGCAGGCGCACGTAGGCCGCGAGGGACAGGCTAGGTACAGACCTGAAGCACGCGGTGGTGAGGTGGTGCACGAAGGCGTGCGCGTGCGCGTGCAGCGGGTGCGGGCACGTGTGCGCGCGCGCGTAGCGCACCGCGTGCAGGCGCAGGCGCACGTAGGCCGCGAGGGACAGGCTAGGTACAGACCTGAAGCACGCGGTGGTGAGGTGGTGCACGAAGGCGTGCGCGTGCGCGTGCAGCGGGTGCGGGCACGTGTGCGCGCGCGCGTAGCGCACCGCGTGCAGGCGCAGGCGCACGTAGGCCGCGAGGGACAGGCTAGGTACAGACCTGAAGCACGCGGTGGTGAGGTGGTGCACGAAGGCGTGCGCGTGCGCGTGCAGCGGGTGCGGGCACGTGTGCGCGCGCGCGTAGCGCACCGCGTGCAGGCGCAGGCGCACGTAGGCCGCGAGGGACAGGCTAGGTACAGACCTGAAGCACGCGGTGGTGAGGTGGTGCACGAAGGCGTGCGCGTGCGCGTGCAGCGGGTGCGGGCACGTGTGCGCGCGCGCGTAGCGCACCGCGTGCAGGCGCAGGCGCACGTAGGCCGCGAGGGACAGGCTAGGTACAGACCTGAAGCACGCGGTGGTGAGGTGGTGCACGAAGGCGTGCGCGTGCGCGTGCAGCGGGTGCGGGCACGTGTGCGCGCGCGCGTAGCGCACCGCGTGCAGGCGCAGGCGCACGTAGGCCGCGAGGGACAGGCTAGGTACAGACCTGAAGCACGCGGTGGTGAGGTGGTGCACGAAGGCGTGCGCGTGCGCGTGCAGCGGGTGCGGGCACGTGTGCGCGCGCGCGTAGCGCACCGCGTGCAGGCGCAGGCGCACGTAGGCCGCGAGGGACAGGCTAGGTACAGACCTGAAGCACGCGGTGGTGAGGTGGTGCACGAAGGCGTGCGCGTGCGCGTGCAGCGGGTGCGGGCACGTGTGCGCGCGCGCGTAGCGCACCGCGTGCAGGCGCAGGCGCACGTAGGCCGCGAGGGACAGGCTAGGTACAGACCTGAAGCACGCGGTGGTGAGGTGGTGCACGAAGGCGTGCGCGTGCGCGTGCAGCGGGTGCGGGCACGTGTGCGCGCGCGCGTAGCGCACCGCGTGCAGGCGCAGGCGCACGTAGGCCGCGAGGGACAGGCTAGGTACAGACCTGAAGCACGCGGTGGTGAGGTGGTGCACGAAGGCGTGCGCGTGCGCGTGCAGCGGGTGCGGGCACGTGTGCGCGCGCGCGTAGCGCACCGCGTGCAGGCGCAGGCGCACGTAGGCCGCGAGGGACAGCGCCAGCGCGGAGGGTGATATGCGACGCGCTGCGCCCGCGCCGCCGCAAGCCTCGCAGCGCGACCAGAACATCACCTATGGACCATCCCCGACTTTATTATAGTTTAAAGTATCTATTATAGGCGAATTGTAGATTCGATTTCTCTGTGATGCATCTCCAAAACTGGATACCCTGCCTTCCAATATCTGCTATAGACATAAGGAACGTGGCGTATCACTACTACAGTTGAACCATTAAGATCACATGACACATGTGCCACATATGAAGGCATGACTTGACCATAGACAGTCTGACGCAAAAAAAAACGTCTACTTATTGAACATTCTAAACGTGCGACTGTGTAAGCAGTTTGAAGGATGTTACTGCTTCGCTGTCACGCTTTAATCTTTTCAGAAAATTGAGCTGAAAAATTTAATACCACTGATTTCTACCACGCCCGTACAAAGTCAATCAGCCGCATTCTGCCTTCAATCCATGTTAGAACCAGATTCCGAATACCACCTCATCTCAAGAAAAAAAAAATATACGTATATTCATTTCGTTCCATCGATACATGTAAATCAGAACAATAATAAAGACGTCACCATTTATAATTATAATTATTAGCCCTGGTCTCAAAAGCTGATCAACACTAAAATGTGTTAATCGTCAGTCGAATCTCATGTCAAACTCTGTGATTGGTTGAAAGTTATATGGTCAACCAATCACAGTCGTGATTAGTCGCTTTGACAGTAAACTCAATTGAGTCTTTACCTAAAAAATTTAATTAGTTTGGCAAATAAATTTCCAAATTTTTTTGAATAGGTACGTATTTTGTCTTTTATCACGTTAAAAAAAAGGTGATAGGGTAAGTTGAAATCTCGTGTGACGTACAAATACACTTTTTACTGGCAAGTGACGTTGGTAGCCCCCACTTCCTTTAATGCGTTTTATCTTTGTATATTTTTACGATTAAAAAAAATAAAAATACGGATCTAATATTTTTTTTCAGATCTACCTGATGGAATAATTAGCCTTTTTTAGTCAAATAGCCTATTGATCAGCGTTCTAGAATCCAGGGGTAGAAGTCCCACCTGTTTGCTTTGCTCCTCCTTGACTTTGTCGACGTTGCTGTGGCCGATCGTGTTGCACGTTATCGTTATACAAACATCTTCGTGGACGAACCTTGAACAGACATCTTTATTGAAACAATAATTAAATAAGCTGTGATAGCCTGGTGAAAGAGCATAGGACTGCCAAATCAAAGGACCGATCCCCACTGGGCGCACCGACTTTTCCAATGTTGTCTACGGAGAATGTATGGTCTTAGTAATGTATGATTATAAAATAAATAAATAAACCAGCCTATATATACGTCCCACTGCTGGGCACAGGCCTCTTCCCATATAGGGAAGGTTTGAGCATTGATCACCACGCTAGCTCACAGCTGATTGGCGATTTCAGATTTCCAATATTTGAATTCCAGGTTTCCTCACGATGTTTTCCTTCACCGTTTGTCAATAGTGTCTTAGAATGATTAAGAAAGTACATATAACTTTGAAAAAGTCACATTGGTACTTGCCTGCGCTGAGGATCGAACTTGCACCTCGTGCATACAAATCCATACATAGAACCGCGAGGCCACCACACCTTGAGTATGAGTATGTGTAGCAAAAATAAATGGTTTAATATTTAATTTTACCTGCGCACATGCTGGTTCATGGGAACATTACAATTGGGTGAGGTGCACTTGTAGTCGCCGTTGAAGCAGTACTTCTCCAGAAACGCGCCCAGCGATATATCGTGACGGCCATACATCTCCATAGTCACTATCCTGAGTGCGAAAGAGAGAGGCGATATTTATTTAACGTTTTTGCTATTTTTATTCTTGTCTTATATATTTAGAATGGAGATATAGGTTTGACCTGAAAATGCTGCATGGGTTGAATTAGATGTCGAAAAAGCAGACCGAATGTTGTGACCGTAGCGAAGACAAGCCCAGATTTTTCTATGGATAGGTCGAATTTACTAGCGTGGATACTAAAACTACAGGTGATAATCTGACAGTAGTCTAAACGACAGAAAAGCTAGGCATAAAATATAACCTGAAAGGTTTAACGTTAGTCAAAAAAACTTTTCTTTTTTTATAAAAACCTTAGATTATCCATATTGTAATACATACATACATAAACGTCACGCCTCTTTCCCTTGGGATCACATCTTTCCATTTGCTACGATCCTGGCATACCACTTTAGCTTCATCCACACTCATCACGCTGACCTGACGCTTTTTTAGGACTTTCCCTATTTAAAAATTGTAAATTAGTTACTTAGTTTAAACTCACCAAGGGTTGACGCAGAAGTCTGGTACGTTGGCGGACTTGTTGCTGAAGCTGTACAGCAACAGGCTGAGCTGCTGGTGGTTCTCCGGGGCTAGAGGGTCCAGCGGCTCGTGCTCGCTCGGCTTGTCGCTCGGGTCCACTTCGGGATCCTTCAGTTTCTTCACCACCGTCGGCTTGTATAGAGGACATTGATCTGTTGAAACCACCATTTTTTTTTACCGTCTTAGTCCAGTCATTTGGTAGAAAATAAGAGGGGTACCCGGAAAACTTTCCAGGTAAAACTACCAAATGACTGGACTATCTGTCTTTAAATTAAATCATTTTTTGAGAATGGTTTGACGAATGTTTGAATTTATTTTGTGTCCAAACCAAAAAAGGCCAATACCCTTTGTTATATCTATATTGTCAATTATGCATTTGTTTGTAAAGCGCAACGCACCCAGTGAGTAGCAAATAAATAGTCCTAGAGCAAACACGTATTTTAACTAACACAATTCCTGCTAAGCAATCATCAACCTTAATACCCTTAAAATTAAACTATTTAAGTACAAAATATGTTCTAGGAATGTGATCTAAGTATTTTTCCCCTGCCTACATTTACTATTAGCAGTAACTCACGTTTATGTTTGTCATTAACAAGTCGACACCCGGTGGCCCTGTAGTGCGCGAGCGCAGCTTTTTGCGCGGGATCGTCTGCCGGCGATGCTATCGCCATCTGGACGAACGGATGCACCTCCTGTAACAAATAAGAACTTATCGCGAACCAATCATCTACATCCTTACAAATATATTTTTCTGCGTTTTGTCAGTCGATTGTGTGTCTTAGGTGAAGGTTTATAAGATTCACTTTTAGATATCCGCTGCATGCGGCCGGTCACCGAACTGCTGAACTGTTCTGCTGTTGAACTTAAATAATCTTTGCTAACATCCTTGTTGCTTGATCAGTGTTTCCGATTCCTATAGACTATTTTAGACACAACACAGAGACGCCACTAGCTGTCATCAGTCCACCCGTAACAACGGTCGTTGCAACTCGACCGAAACGTCGCGTCGGGAAAGAAGATTTTTTTTCTTTTTCTATTTTTTTTCTTAAACGCCATCTGATCTCAAGTTAAGCATACTAAGTAGCTTGTGTTATGAGTACTAGGCAACCGATAAAAATACTTATACATTTTTAAATACATACGTATTATAGAGATTTTACACCCAGACACAGAAGTAGTGGAAGGTATTACTAATTACATTGCATGGATCCTGGCAGGTTCGCCATGCAATGTGGGGCGTTCGGGAGCCAATAAGAGACTTGTTGACCTTAGTAATACCTTTAATTAAGTGTTTCATACTATGCTAACTTACGCTACTTATAGGGTGAGGTGTTACTACCTACACTACACAGAACAAATGATCGGTGCTCATCACACAAACGTTTGTCCTGGGTGGGAATCAAACTCGAATCGAATCCCAGGTATAGCTGCAGTCAGGGTCACTAACCACTAGACAAACAGGGCTGTCAAATATCGAATTATATCGCGAATAAGACATAATTTGTCGTCTAAAATATGTGTAGTTAATAGTTAACAAGTTGCGAAAGTTAAAGCATTAAAGACACAGCTGGCCTTGGCTGGCACTGACCTTGAGCACGTTGTCTACGGGCTGCAGTGCTAGTGCGGCGCGGGGCGCGCGCGGCGTGTGCGGCGCGTGCGTTGCGCGCGTCAGCAGCGGCGCGGGGAACTGCGCGCGCAGCGGGCAACGCCGCCCTGCCTCTGTCTCCAAGTACGGCGCGGGGATGATCATGTTCGGCGACATCGACAGCACCACGTCATCCGTACACCATCTTGTGGATCAATTTGTAAGTCAGTAACAAAAGCCGATTAATACAATCACATTTAGGTTATAAACTTTCGGAGCGATTTCCATCAGTATCTGCGGTTATGGAACCAGGGCTGCTTCTGTAGAATGAAAACAACGAAATAGGCCGAAAAGTCTGGGAGTACCGGTGTATATACACAAGTGTCGCAAGACATAATTATAGTACATATGAATGTGCGTAAACACAGGTACACTTTTTATTCCATGCTCTCATACCCCAAGAGACCACAATCGGACACGGTTAGAGAAATGATCGGAAGCTGGACCTACATATTTACCTAAGCCTGTGCCATCCGAAACCCGGAGAGATACTGATTACATGAAACGCTTGGATGACTAAAAATCGTAAAATGTATTATTTACTTGCCTATCCGTGTGAGTATCAGCTTTTAGCTTAGCTTCCTCCTTAGGTAAGAACACATCATCATCTACCGACAAAGTAGAGCGCAATGGATCGCTAAAATCCCTGATAGGAACACCGCAACTCAACGTCTTGTCGCTGTCCGTCTTACGAATATACTTCGCGTTTTGCAAAGGATCATCATTCAAGTTCTGCTTGCTGTTATAATCATCAATCATGTCATTGCATTTAGAATCATTGCTATTACTGTCCTTTTTAACACTAACTCCACTTTGGTCGCCTTTCTCAGTTTCTTTGACATTTGAATTTGTAAATATATTATCAGATCTAGAAGACTCGTTGCTGTCAGTCTCATTGCTCCTCCTAGACTCTTCGTTTACCGAATCGATTTTTGCTTCATCATTATTACTTTCATTACTTTGAGTATCGCTGTTAGTGAAATTATTTGTGACACTTTCGTTTTTTGTGACATCGTTTTCATTGACGTCATCGTCAAATGTCATCCCTGGTTCGGGTAGGATGGCTTCAATATCGCCGAGGAACGCTTTCTCTAGCTTCCAGTTGTAACAAGCCAGAACCATAAATCGAGCAACCTTTTTAACCTTGATCAGTTCCTGTAAGGATGCTCCGCGTAGTAATATGCAGCACCCTAAATTAGGTTCAGCGCATCCTTCCAAAATCATTAATGTTTTGCTCGAGTCTGTGGACAAAATAGGTAAATTTCAAGCAAGTATATTCTCGACATTCAATAAAAGTTAAATAAAGACAAGTATGAAGATATATGTAATTTACAACGTATTTTTTTCTCAACCTAACACTTGACCGGTAGAGAGACAGCAGTTTTTAGCCGTGTCGTTCTTGAATAAGTACGTCTGTCAGTGTATCTCATATATAAATTTCTCGTGTCACAATGTTAGTTACTATAGTCCTCCTAAACGGCTTGAACGATTTTTGAATGCATATCGGGTTGGTCAGAGAATCGGTCAATATCTTTATTTTTATTCCCAAATTGTCTTCTTTTTACCCGACTGCCAAGGAAGGGTTATGTTTTTCGCGCGTATCTTGTATGTATGAGCATAATATTCTTTATTACCTCATTTCTTCGAAACGGCTTGATGGATTTCGACAATCAGGGCATCGTTGGATTCGTCTTAATTACCCAAGTGTTCTTAGATATGTGACGTCAAACAAAAACCAACATGGCGGCCGTGAGGCGCCGTAGATAGAAGTAAAAAAAAAAAAAATATTTGCTACAATATGGGTATCAAATTAAAGAGCTCATCATGAGGATTCCAAAATGGTATATCACTGACATATAGAAAAAAAATACTATGTGCAATTGTTTCTTTATTATCCAAACTAAATACGTAGTTCTCTCGTGTCGCGGGTGAAATCTTGAGAAACACATAGCCGTATTATAACTAACTAAAAAGTGTTAAATAAAAATAAATAAATTAAAAAAAATAAAAAACCCGACTGCATAAAAACACTTTAAATAAAAACGGAAAAGTAAAAAACAAGCTTAGTCTAAAACTGTAGATAGCAATGCTATTACCACAAAATTAAATAATTTCATAATCAATACACAAAAAATAATAATCTTATGCGAAACATAATTGAGTGTAACAGTCGGGACCCATTAAATAAACTAGACTAAAATAATCATTCAATATGGGTCCCGACTGTTATGTTACGACTGACCTGAATTTATTTATTTTTATTGGACATTTTTTTTCGCAGGAGTATTTGTAATGTGTACGAAGTTGTAGGCAGCAGCTAGTAAGTAGATATGAATATGAAATTTTAGGTGTTTCATTCTTAAATACCTACGTTTATGAATAATTTATTTATTTATATTAAGGATCCCTAACAAAGAATACACATGATACATTGTTAAACAAAAGAGTAGGGTATATATTGGGTTGTGTTTCCTCAATTTAAGGAGATCACAGCATTTGCATATAGTTACTTAATATTAGTGAGATCATAAAACGTTAACATTATAATGTAATGATAAGAATGCATATATGTATGTACTGACAGTTATTGACATAGAAGTTGGCGCAGGTGCCGAGGCGCGGCGTGCCGACCCTGGCGTCGATGGAGGCGAGCGTGTCGGCGCGGGCACAGCGCGCGGCCCGGCGCAGCGCGCGCGCGCGCACGTGTGTGGCCAGCGCCACGCCCGCGCCGCGCAGCGCGTCCTGCACGCCGCGCGCCGCGCCGCCGCGCACCAGCACCACGCGCGGCGACAGCGCCGCGATCCGCGCCGCGCAACGCACCAGGTACTCCTGCTCCTACACGACCACACACACACTTACTATACGAAGAATTTGTTGAATGAAATTCTTCGTATACTAAATGGTAATAACTAAAACCCGGCCAAGTGTGTGTCGGATTCGCGCACAAAGGGTTCTGAACTACCATCTACAATAGCAAAAGCGTCTACTTGTTACCGTTTTTAATATTGAGTAAAAAATACAAAAATAACACCTTTTTTAACATTTTTTTTTAATTTTTAGTACCTATTTGTCGTTATAGCGGCAACGGAAATACATCATTTGTGAATGCTTTCTAGCTATCACGGTTTATGAGATACAGCCAGGAGACAGACACAGCGGAGGCTTAGGGTTCCGTTTTACTCTTTGAGTACGGAACCCTATATTGTAGACTCAATATTGAGTTACTCTCTTGAATGCTATGGACTCACTTTTAAATCATACATTAAAAAAATAGAAGCAATGCAAATTAGATTTATTAAATTATTAGTAGACAAAAAGACAAAATTAAAATATAAAAATGATTACTATCAACTATTTAAAATCTGTAAAATCCTACCTGTTAGTTTAAAACATAAATATTTAATCCTTAGAAATAGCCATGGCAGTTGGGAGAGTTACTCAACGTTGAGTCACAAACATAAGACTAGGGCTGCATGTGCAGGCAAACACGAAGTCCGCAGAGTAAGTAATTACTATGGGGACAGAACTCTAGAAAAACGAATTCCTTACCTGATCAATAATCTACCACTAAATATAAGAGAAACAAACAACAAAAGTAAATTCTGTAAATTATTAAAAGAACATCTATTATTAAGTATAACATAACTAATATCTACAATATTTATATTATATAATTTTAATCCGTCCGTACTTCATAATAATTATGTTTAGTTATAAGTTTTATCTAATTGTAGCTGTAATCACTCACAGACAAACTGTGAAAACAGTTTTGTGGGGCTGTGTTCTAGTTTATAAGATTATGTAAAAGTACTTAGTAAATAAATAAATAAATAAATAATAATCTATTCAATTAGTATACGAAAAATTTCATTTCATAAATTCTTCGTATATGAACTGGCTCGGTTGTTGTATTGTATACTAACTCGATGTCGTGGTTGCCTAGCGATTCTATGTATGGATTTATATGCAGGAGATGCAGGTTCCATCCCCAGCGCAGGCAAGTACAGATGTTGCTTTTTCAAAATTTGATGTTATTTTTTGACAAACGGTGGAGGAAAACGTCGTGAAAACCTTCTCTATATGGGAAGAAGCTAGCCTATACAGGCTGGTTTATTATTAGCTCGATGTCTTTTGGCCAAACTGTTTTACAAAAAAAGCAATCTAGTCTATTACAAAAACAAAACCATCACCTATACGTTTTTTTAACAGCGGATGATATTTTTAATTGGCAAGGTAAGATTTTCAGGAAAACTCTTTGGACGCTATTCTATTGTCCGTGTGGTGTCCGGATATAAAGAATAGCACCACCCCATATCCTCCACTGGGTGTCATAAAAGGCGACTAATGGACCTTAAGACCCAGTGCACTGTACCAAGCACCTTGGGTCACCCGAATGGTGGCGGATAAACAACCAACAATCGCATTCCCAAAGAGGGTTAGTGTCAGGCAGGCGGCCGACTATAAAACCATAGCCAAAACTTTAAGTAACATGTCTAGAAGACGTGTTGCGCCGACCCCAAGTAAAAATTGGGATAAGGGCAGGGGTATGATGATGATCTTTGGACGCTATTGTACTACTAAATTACTTACTTGCATCAACACGGGTTCCAATGAAGTGAGCTTGCCTTCCACTCGCTGATACGCTATAGAACAGTCCAGAAGTAATACTGTGGGGTTCGATATCTGCTGCGGCATGCCCCTGGGTCACAACAACATCCGTTTTTAGGACAATCAAAATAAATAATAAATAAATCTTGATTAGTACCAAAAATAACAAAAAAATTACAATTTTAGGATGGCTATGAGGGCCAGAGCATAAAGACCCTGACTTCTAAACTAGGTAAAACCTGTATCTTAGAAGTCAGTGCAATCAAAGCGGAGTATGTAGGGCAAAAACCGTGGATAGTGGGTGTAATTTATCTATAATATGTATGTATTTAGAAATATTTAAGTATGTTTATCGATTGTCTAGTACTCATAACACAAGCTACTATAGTCCGTGCGTTATAGCATGGTGCGGGTGACAGTTGCCTGTTTGACGTTGCCGTTTGTCAGTGCCACATGATTAGTGATGGGCATTAGAAAAATCTTTTTTTATTATTGTCGATTTTCGTATATTATACAACGTTGATAAAAGCGAGAGGCATTAAATGAAACCACATATTCTGTATATCATTATAAGGCTACACAACAAAAATCAAATCAATGTAAGCAATATTTTTATAATAACTTTCGTGAGGATGATTCATACTTAAACGTTATAACGGTTTACTCACGCGTATTTATCGGGATAGCCCGACTAGTTTCGGACCCAACCGGAGCCAACTAGATAACTAGGCCTATAAAACTTAGTCACCTAATCAGGAAGATACAGCATGTTCAAACTAAAAAAAAACTAAAAAAATAACCTGTGACTAAACTATTGCTTACATTGATTTGATTTTTGTTGTGTAGCCTTATAATGATATACAGAATATGTGGTTTCATTTAATGCCTCTCGCTTTTATCAACGTTGTATAACAATCAGAACCAGGTTTATGATTCTTTTTTACTCTTCTTTTTTAATTTGTTTACTCGTGGCAGACAGTACGAGTGCTAGCGCCTTGTATGCGACACATATTTTGTTCTAATTCATTTTTGTTAAGTTGTTTTGGTTTTAGTTTGTTGAGTTTTCTCCTTAACAACTTTATAACCAATCCTACAATGTTGCGTTATTTCATCAATATAATTAAACATTTTTTTTAAATAAAAATTGAACTACGCACGATATTCGTTTTTTATTCCAAAATAACATCGACAACCTGTCCATCGTAGCAGTAAATTCCATCACTAAATACGTCTGTGACGTTACGTTATACGCATAACACTTTACTTTATTTTTCATTTCATTAGATTTTATTTGAAGCCTAGAATATTCCGGTTGGCTTTAATTTAATCTACTACAGTTATAAACGATTTTGCATAATACGAATGTGATACAGCTACAATAATAAGTCATAATTTTTACATCGCAGCAACTTTCAAGAGTGACACGAAACGTTACAGAAACTGTCACCCGCACCATGCTATAACGCACGGTCTATAAGTATGCTTAACTTGAGACTAGATGGCGTTGTGTGAATGTTAAGAAATATTTATTTATTAGTGGTATTTTCACCTGTGAGCAACATTCTTGGTAAGGACAACTCCCTGAATGACACAGCTGTCCCGAATGACGCCGCCCGGCACTTTCTTGATCTGAACGTAGTTGCGGACGTCTATGTCGTTGGTATTCACGTCTGTGTAAATACTCCCAAGTTTACCATACATACATCTTCATAATAGGGCGGAAATGTGGGAGTTTAATGTGATAGTCACATAATAATATCATAAAACAGGTCATATTCAGTTTTCTTCCCTGAGGAGAATCTAAACATACGTGAAAATTGAATGGTCCATGGAACTGGTGTCAGCGAAACAGACCAAGGCAAAGATAGCAGGATAACCTAGATTCGTTCTTACCAAAGTGATCAGTTGCGGCGCCTGAGAGGGATAAGTAGAAGAAGAAATTAACTTGAATACTGAATAATATTGCATACGTAATTATATATTAACGGTTTACTTACGCGTATTTATTGGGATAATCTGACTTCATTCGGACCTAACCGGAGTCCTTAATCATAGGCTGGCGGCGGGGTCGCGAGTCAATCGCCGATAAATACACGTGAGTAAACCGTTAACGTATAATTATAGATCCAGTTCCTCATTCTCCTGCCCTTATCCCAATTATTATTTGGGGTCGGCGCAGCATGTCCTCTTCTTCCACACATTCCTTTATGACGTCATCTCGCAAGTTACACTCTTTGCAGCCAAATCATCTTTCACACAATCCATTCATCGTTTCTTTGGTAGTCCTCTTCCCCTAGATCCATCCACATTCATGTCCAGTGCCTTAACATCAAGTCGATTCTTTTCCATAACAGTAAAACAGTAAACATAATGTCCAGTATAATTATTGATCCAGTTAACCACAGTGCAATGAAATGAAATGGTTTATTCTATATGTCATATTTTAAATATAAGCTCGATCTGTCAACTACCCTGAGATGAAACGTCAAAACAAACTCATCGCCATCGCGTCTTTTAAAGTTGAGACAGTAAAGTGTTTTGGAAAGGTGGGAGATTGGGTGCTGTCTATTATTAATTGTGACGTTCAAAAGGTGCTATTTTGTAGCCTAATTTGAATAAATGACAATGTTAAAAAATGCAGTGTCTAGACTGGGCTATAGAAGAAAGAGCCAGATCGATCTGAGGAAGCAAGTGATGAGATGATGTGCATTAGTACCGAGCACGATAGTGTCTGCGGCTTACCTTTGGGCACGAAACCTTAAAAATGCAGTGTATTTACTGGGCTTTAGAAGAGAGAACCAGATGATCTGAGGAAACTAGTGGTAGTGTACCGAGTGTAGTGTATGTGTGTGTGTGACGAGGTGATGTGCATTAGTACCGAGCACGATGGTGTCGGCGGCGCGGCGGCACAGCGGCAGCAGCACGTGCAGCCAGGCGGCCGGCAGCGCCACCCGCGCCAGGCACTGCCGCAGCAGCAGCCGCAGGTGCTCCTCCCCGCACACGGATAGTGCCGCGCATACACCCCGCGACCCAACACCTACACACACACGGTACATACACTATCGGAAGCTGTGATAGCCTAGTGGTAAGACCGTAAATAAATAATGTCCGGACCGATTTCGGCCACGGCAGCCAGTGTTACTATGACACCAGCCAGCTACGCGGGACATATTATAGTGCCCAAGCGTGTGCGCAAACACAGGTGTACTCTCTGTTCCTTTACTCTCATAGCCCGATGGGACGGTAAACCGACACGACCGGAGAAAGATTAGGTGCAGGACCCACATTTTTACGTGCCTTCCGAAACACGGAACCTTTATTTATTTCTAACTCGAGACCTTTGATTAAACAGACTATGGGTCGCTGTGGTAAAACCGTAGTACTGCTTAGTCAAAGGTCTTGAGTTCGATCCCCACGACCCGCACCGATTTTTCGAATGTTGTGTGCGTTTTAGAAACAAATATCACAGCTTGTTGTGCTGCAGCCGTGTTTCGGATGGCACGTAAAAATGTGGGTCCTGCACCTAATCTCTCTCCGGTCGTGTCGGATTACCGTCCCATCGGGCTACGAGAGTAAAGGAATATAAAGTGCATATGCGCCTAGCACTATAATATATCCTGCGTAGCTGGCTGATGTCATAATTACACTAGCCCCCGTACCCGAAATCGGTCCAGACATTATTATTATTACTCATAATACAAACTCTGCTTACTTTGTGACTAGATGAAGTTATGTAAAAGTCTTGGAATATTTATTCATTTAATTAAATTTAGAGTTTAAAGTTAGGTTACTTATTTGGTTCAATGGAGAATAAAAAATAGTCAAAATAGTTTTACTGAATAAGTCCAAGAAATAGGGCCTACCTTCCTCATTTTGTTCCAAGACCGGTGCCTCTTCCTCACTCGAAACTGATTTGGTTTCTAAAAATTAAAGACAAATATATTTAAAGCGGGGTCAAAGGAATTTGACGCTTTTGTGCTGGGCTTAAAGTTCATATTTCTTTAAAATTGTAACATACCTGGTTTTGCTGTTTTGATGAGCCTCGCCGAGTTTTCTCCTAGGTTTAAATCTAGGCAGTATGATGAGACGCTTTCTACTAATCTCTTGCATTCCTGGGCTGTTTAAAAAAAAAGCCTTAATTAATTTTGTATGTCGCAAAGAATGTAAGACGCTGGTAATACCCGGTCGGTGCGTAAGACTTTGCACGGCGGTTCAGGTTTATAGTTTGACCAAAACCGCTGTACCGCGCCTTAGGTATGCGCGGTGAGGTGGGGGCCGGGAAAAAAAGTGCACGAGTTCACATGAGATCGATATTCTCGGATAGATCTTACGATATCAGTTTACTGTTCTACAGGCACGACAATATTAAATTATTTAATTAAGGTTAGTTAATTTGAAATGAAATATAGTCAGATTTAACTTAGTTTATTTCAAATTAAGACTTGGTTTACTAAAAGATTGAATTTATTGAATGCTATAAACAATTTATTCAATATGTCTTAACATCACGAGATATCGCATGAACCATCTTTGAATATTAATCTCATGTGTTTCTGACATAGACAGTTCGATCTGAATTTGAATTCGAATTTGACACTAGCGAACGGACAAATCGCATTGGTCAATGCTTCCCCTGTCTCGCCCGCACTTTCCTAAGGCGCGGTACAGCGATAATGGTCAAACTATAACAAAATGAGTCGCAGTTATTTGAATAAATGAGTTTTATTATACAAACGTACGTGAGTCTTCCTCCTCCTCCGTCCTGGGCGGGATGACGATGGGCTTGTAGAGCGCGTAGTCCGCGAACTGCGGCAGCTCCGTCATGCTCTCCATGTAGCCCGCGCTCAGCAGGCTTTGGCAGATTGATGTCGCTTGAGCCCTAGCACACAAAATATTGAACACTGAAATACACGGTAATTTAAATCGGTTTAAAGAAATTTATTTTCTCATAAAAACTTTACAGTTTATTTAAAATAAGATATGCATAACAAAATCATTAAAATATAGTATTGTTAGAGGAAAAATACGGCAGCCTATAAAAGGAGGACGCTTGACAGTGCGCGTCATTATTTTTCATCGGCCGGCAAGTCAAGAAGCTCTGCCCGAATTTCGAATCTCTGTCATTTCTGTCAATGATTATTTTCAAATATTAAAATTCTTTGGTTGTTTGGTATTTAATTTCAATTTGTAACATCAGAAGTGGGATTCGAAGGCTGAAAAGCCGTTGAACGCCCTATATTTCTGGTCTTGCAAAGGGAAAATTTTGTAATTTGTAGCTAAACTTTAACGTTGCCTGGTTATTTAATATTCGGGTGGAGTTTTTCGTACGCACGATGCCTGCCAACAACGATCGCAGCAAACGAAAGCGCCGTGGGTGCGCACCCCATCACCCAACCCGATGGAAGAGATCTTGAGGAGGCTGCGCGTGGCAAGGACGCCGACGCCGAGCCTGGACACCACCAACATGGGTTCAACGCAGTCTGAAGACGTGGTGACGAACGCTGCAGAGCGTCTTTTGACCGCTATCAACTGTGCTCGTGTCAGATCCAACCGATATTTTGTCTCTGATTTTGATCCGAGTGTTCATGATTTCGACACGTGGTGTGATGAAGTTGAAAAAAAATATGGTCAGGTTAGGCCGAGTAGTTATAAGATTGATGCATTAGTTAAATCACCTCAACCCAGTAATGTCAAACAGGTTCGCCAATTTCTTGGTCTTGTGGAAGGGTGAATGGACACCCGATACTTGTGCTGCTTTTTTCGAAGGTGTTTGTACAATTTGCTTTATGGTTGTTTTGCTAAGCTTATGTACTTGTACACGGGATTATGTACCAGTCAAGCCATGTGGGCTTATTGATCTTAGCGATGCTAAGTGTCTTGAGTGTGTTGTGTGTAGTGTTCAGTGGAACAGACCCATGTAAATCCGGTGCGCCAAGGTATTGGGGTGACCCTGACACTGGTGGTATCGGGGTGAGTCGTGGCGCAACCGACAACAGACCTGTGTAAATCCAGCCGTCAATAGGATTTGTCAGTCGTTCGTGTTGTTAGATGTTTGTCATTCGTCAGTCGTTCATTTGTCAGTCGTTCGTGTTGTCAGATGCTTTTATGCACTGTATGAATTAAAACCCCACTGTTTACAATGTAAATGAGCATGTTTCTTAGACTGTGTGTTTCTTCACAGAAACCGATTAGATTAGTTAGATGATGATGGCGTCGAGCAACCGTTGGACGCCGAGGGTGTTGCTGGACCATCCTCGAGTTCCTGCTGAGGGCTTCGAGCACGCAGCCCCGTCAGGAGAGGCCGTGTTAGAGGAAAAATACGGCAGCCTATAAAAGGAGGACGCTTGACAGTGCGCGTCATTATTTTTCATCGGCCGGCAAGTCAAGAAGCTCTGCCCGAATTTCGAATCTCTGTCATTTCTGTCAATGATTATTTTCAAATATTAAAATTCTTTGGTTGTTTGGTATTTAATTTCAATTTGTAACAGTATTGTATCTCTAGCGCTAAATACAAATTATATCAACGTAATAACCCATGTTTTTAATGGTCTTGACTTACAAGAATTGATTAAATAAGCCATTGCCAAACAGTGAAATAATATAGGCTTAGCAAAAAAATTGAGTGTACAGCGTGAATAAAAAAAGTCTCATGTAATATTATACCAATATACTCCCATTATGGGATTTTCACATGTTACGGATAAAATAGAATAGTAATTGTTCATAGTTTTTAAGCTAAAATAGATCTAAAAATAGTTTTACGTATTTTTACCTGGTTTTGTTGTTCGTATTGTCCATCACCCACTGTAGGATGTCGCAGCCGCGCCACACGCCGTTGTATCGTACCAGACGATATCTGGATTAAACAACAGTTTAGTTTAAACTATAGTTACTTCCACGTTAAAGTGGAACTGGGCCGGGCACGTCTGCCGTATGCCAATAATGGTTTATTGGCATACGGGTCAAAATAACCACCGAATGGTCTCCGGTACATAATAAGCGTCAGCGAGGCAGACCTAGGCGGAGATGGCGAGATGACCTGGATTTAATCGTGGCTCTTGAGAGAGACAAGTGGAAAAGAGTAGGGAGGCTTTTGCCCAGCAGTGGGTCATCTCAGGCTAGTAATAATAATACAGTTGCTGTATGGTAAGTTATCACACAAATACTACAAAGACAGTCAGACAGTGCAGGCTTAGTAGTAGGATTCCGTTTTACCCGTTGGGTATGGAACCCTAAAAAGTTGTTACGGGTGTGGTGTGTGTCGCAGTACCTGTGCTGCTGCGTGGGCAGTGTGAAGGCGAGCTGGCGGAACACGTCGTGCAGCGCCTCCTTGTGCGAGCCGCGCGCCTCGCCGCGCTCCTCCTGCTCGCGCGCGAACATGAAGTTGTCACTTGCGGGAGTGGTGTGTGTCGCAGTACCTGTGCTGCTGCGTGGGCAGTGTGAAGGCGAGCTGGCGGAACACGTCGTGCAGCGCCTCCTTGTGCGAGCCGCGCGCCTCGCCGCGCTCCTCCTGCTCGCGCGCGAACATGAAGTTGTCACTTGCGGGAGTGGTGTGTGTCGCAGTACCTGTGCTGCTGCGTGGGCAGTGTGAAGGCGAGCTGGCGGAACACGTCGTGCAGCGCCTCCTTGTGCGAGCCGCGCGCCTCGCCGCGCTCCTCCTGCTCGCGCGCGAACATGAAGTTGTCACTTGCGGGAGTGGTGTGTGTCGCAGTACCTGTGCTGCTGCGTGGGCAGTGTGAAGGCGAGCTGGCGGAACACGTCGTGCAGCGCCTCCTTGTGCGAGCCGCGCGCCTCGCCGCGCTCCTCCTGCTCGCGCGCGAACATGAAGTTGTCACTTGCGGGAGTGGTGTGTGTCGCAGTACCTGTGCTGCTGCGTGGGCAGTGTGAAGGCGAGCTGGCGGAACACGTCGTGCAGCGCCTCCTTGTGCGAGCCGCGCGCCTCGCCGCGCTCCTCCTGCTCGCGCGCGAACATGAAGTTGTCACTTGCGGGAGTGGTGTGTGTCGCAGTACCTGTGCTGCTGCGTGGGCAGTGTGAAGGCGAGCTGGCGGAACACGTCGTGCAGCGCCTCCTTGTGCGAGCCGCGCGCCTCGCCGCGCTCCTCCTGCTCGCGCGCGAACATGAAGTTGTCACTTGCGGGAGTGGTGTGTGTCGCAGTACCTGTGCTGCTGCGTGGGCAGTGTGAAGGCGAGCTGGCGGAACACGTCGTGCAGCGCCTCCTTGTGCGAGCCGCGCGCCTCGCCGCGCTCCTCCTGCTCGCGCGCGAACATGAAGTTGTCACTTGCGGGAGTGGTGTGTGTCGCAGTACCTGTGCTGCTGCGTGGGCAGTGTGAAGGCGAGCTGGCGGAACACGTCGTGCAGCGCCTCCTTGTGCGAGCCGCGCGCCTCGCCGCGCTCCTCCTGCTCGCGCGCGAACATGAAGTTGTCACTTGCGGGAGTGGTGTGTGTCGCAGTACCTGTGCTGCTGCGTGGGCAGTGTGAAGGCGAGCTGGCGGAACACGTCGTGCAGCGCCTCCTTGTGCGAGCCGCGCGCCTCGCCGCGCTCCTCCTGCTCGCGCGCGAACATGAAGTTGTCACTTGCGGGAGTGGTGTGTGTCGCAGTACCTGTGCTGCTGCGTGGGCAGTGTGAAGGCGAGCTGGCGGAACACGTCGTGCAGCGCCTCCTTGTGCGAGCCGCGCGCCTCGCCGCGCTCCTCCTGCTCGCGCGCGAACATGAAGTTGTCACTTGCGGGAGTGGTGTGTGTCGCAGTACCTGTGCTGCTGCGTGGGCAGTGTGAAGGCGAGCTGGCGGAACACGTCGTGCAGCGCCTCCTTGTGCGAGCCGCGCGCCTCGCCGCGCTCCTCCTGCTCGCGCGCGAACATGAAGTTGTCACTTGCGGGAGTGGTGTGTGTCGCAGTACCTGTGCTGCTGCGTGGGCAGTGTGAAGGCGAGCTGGCGGAACACGTCGTGCAGCGCCTCCTTGTGCGAGCCGCGCGCCTCGCCGCGCTCCTCCTGCTCGCGCGCGAACATGAAGTTGTCACTTGCGGGAGTGGTGTGTGTCGCAGTACCTGTGCTGCTGCGTGGGCAGTGTGAAGGCGAGCTGGCGGAACACGTCGTGCAGCGCCTCCTTGTGCGAGCCGCGCGCCTCGCCGCGCTCCTCCTGCTCGCGCGCGAACATGAAGTTGTCACTTGCGGGAGTGGTGTGTGTCGCAGTACCTGTGCTGCTGCGTGGGCAGTGTGAAGGCGAGCTGGCGGAACACGTCGTGCAGCGCCTCCTTGTGCGAGCCGCGCGCCTCGCCGCGCTCCTCCTGCTCGCGCGCGAACATGAAGTTGTCACTTGCGGGAG
Source organism: Chrysodeixis includens (assembly GCA_941860345.1). Classification (NCBI taxonomy): domain Eukaryota; kingdom Metazoa; phylum Arthropoda; class Insecta; order Lepidoptera; family Noctuidae; genus Chrysodeixis; species Chrysodeixis includens. Next base: position 10,931,851 of record OW796105.1, read on the forward strand.
TGGTGTGTGTCGCAGTACCTGTGCTGCTGCGTGGGCAGTGTGAAGGCGAGCTGGCGGAACACGTCGTGCAGCGCCTCCTTGTGCGAGCCGCGCGCCTCGCCGCGCTCCTCCTGCTCGCGCGCGAACATGAAGTTGTCACTTGCGGGAGTGGTGTGTGTCGCAGTACCTGTGCTGCTGCGTGGGCAGTGTGAAGGCGAGCTGGCGGAACACGTCGTGCAGCGCCTCCTTGTGCGAGCCGCGCGCCTCGCCGCGCTCCTCCTGCTCGCGCGCGAACATGAAGTTGTCACTTGCGGGAGTGGTGTGTGTCGCAGTACCTGTGCTGCTGCGTGGGCAGTGTGAAGGCGAGCTGGCGGAACACGTCGTGCAGCGCCTCCTTGTGCGAGCCGCGCGCCTCGCCGCGCTCCTCCTGCTCGCGCGCGAACATGAAGTTGTCACTTGCGGGAGTGGTGTGTGTCGCAGTACCTGTGCTGCTGCGTGGGCAGTGTGAAGGCGAGCTGGCGGAACACGTCGTGCAGCGCCTCCTTGTGCGAGCCGCGCGCCTCGCCGCGCTCCTCCTGCTCGCGCGCGAACATGAAGTTGTCACTTGCGGGAGTGGTGTGTGTCGCAGTACCTGTGCTGCTGCGTGGGCAGTGTGAAGGCGAGCTGGCGGAACACGTCGTGCAGCGCCTCCTTGTGCGAGCCGCGCGCCTCGCCGCGCTCCTCCTGCTCGCGCGCGAACATGAAGTTGTCACTTGCGGGAGTGGTGTGTGTCGCAGTACCTGTGCTGCTGCGTGGGCAGTGTGAAGGCGAGCTGGCGGAACACGTCGTGCAGCGCCTCCTTGTGCGAGCCGCGCGCCTCGCCGCGCTCCTCCTGCTCGCGCGCGAACATGAAGTTGTCACTTGCGGGAGTGGTGTGTGTCGCAGTACCTGTGCTGCTGCGTGGGCAGTGTGAAGGCGAGCTGGCGGAACACGTCGTGCAGCGCCTCCTTGTGCGAGCCGCGCGCCTCGCCGCGCTCCTCCTGCTCGCGCGCGAACATGAAGTTGTCACTTGCGGGAGTGGTGTGTGTCGCAGTACCTGTGCTGCTGCGTGGGCAGTGTGAAGGCGAGCTGGCGGAACACGTCGTGCAGCGCCTCCTTGTGCGAGCCGCGCGCCTCGCCGCGCTCCTCCTGCTCGCGCGCGAACATGAAGTTGTCACTTGCGGGAGTGGTGTGTGTCGCAGTACCTGTGCTGCTGCGTGGGCAGTGTGAAGGCGAGCTGGCGGAACACGTCGTGCAGCGCCTCCTTGTGCGAGCCGCGCGCCTCGCCGCGCTCCTCCTGCTCGCGCGCGAACATGAAGTTGTCACTTGCGGGAGTGGTGTGTGTCGCAGTACCTGTGCTGCTGCGTGGGCAGTGTGAAGGCGAGCTGGCGGAACACGTCGTGCAGCGCCTCCTTGTGCGAGCCGCGCGCCTCGCCGCGCTCCTCCTGCTCGCGCGCGAACATGAAGTTGTCACTTGCGGGAGTGGTGTGTGTCGCAGTACCTGTGCTGCTGCGTGGGCAGTGTGAAGGCGAGCTGGCGGAACACGTCGTGCAGCGCCTCCTTGTGCGAGCCGCGCGCCTCGCCGCGCTCCTCCTGCTCGCGCGCGAACATGAAGTTGTCACTTGCGGGAGTGGTGTGTGTCGCAGTACCTGTGCTGCTGCGTGGGCAGTGTGAAGGCGAGCTGGCGGAACACGTCGTGCAGCGCCTCCTTGTGCGAGCCGCGCGCCTCGCCGCGCTCCTCCTGCTCGCGCGCGAACATGAAGTTGTCACTTGCGGGAGTGGTGTGTGTCGCAGTACCTGTGCTGCTGCGTGGGCAGTGTGAAGGCGAGCTGGCGGAACACGTCGTGCAGCGCCTCCTTGTGCGAGCCGCGCGCCTCGCCGCGCTCCTCCTGCTCGCGCGCGAACATGAAGTTGTCACTTGCGGGAGTGGTGTGTGTCGCAGTACCTGTGCTGCTGCGTGGGCAGTGTGAAGGCGAGCTGGCGGAACACGTCGTGCAGCGCCTCCTTGTGCGAGCCGCGCGCCTCGCCGCGCTCCTCCTGCTCGCGCGCGAACATGAAGTTGTCACTTGCGGGAGTGGTGTGTGTCGCAGTACCTGTGCTGCTGCGTGGGCAGTGTGAAGGCGAGCTGGCGGAACACGTCGTGCAGCGCCTCCTTGTGCGAGCCGCGCGCCTCGCCGCGCTCCTCCTGCTCGCGCGCGAACATGAAGTTGTCACTTGCGGGAGTGGTGTGTGTCGCAGTACCTGTGCTGCTGCGTGGGCAGTGTGAAGGCGAGCTGGCGGAACACGTCGTGCAGCGCCTCCTTGTGCGAGCCGCGCGCCTCGCCGCGCTCCTCCTGCTCGCGCGCGAACATGAAGTTGTCACTTGCGGGAGTGGTGTGTGTCGCAGTACCTGTGCTGCTGCGTGGGCAGTGTGAAGGCGAGCTGGCGGAACACGTCGTGCAGCGCCTCCTTGTGCGAGCCGCGCGCCTCGCCGCGCTCCTCCTGCTCGCGCGCGAACATGAAGTTGTCACTTGCGGGAGTGGTGTGTGTCGCAGTACCTGTGCTGCTGCGTGGGCAGTGTGAAGGCGAGCTGGCGGAACACGTCGTGCAGCGCCTCCTTGTGCGAGCCGCGCGCCTCGCCGCGCTCCTCCTGCTCGCGCGCGAACATGAAGTTGTCACTTGCGGGAGTGGTGTGTGTCGCAGTACCTGTGCTGCTGCGTGGGCAGTGTGAAGGCGAGCTGGCGGAACACGTCGTGCAGCGCCTCCTTGTGCGAGCCGCGCGCCTCGCCGCGCTCCTCCTGCTCGCGCGCGAACATGAAGTTGTCACTTGCGGGAGTGGTGTGTGTCGCAGTACCTGTGCTGCTGCGTGGGCAGTGTGAAGGCGAGCTGGCGGAACACGTCGTGCAGCGCCTCCTTGTGCGAGCCGCGCGCCTCGCCGCGCTCCTCCTGCTCGCGCGCGAACATGAAGTTGTCACTTGCGGGAGTGGTGTGTGTCGCAGTACCTGTGCTGCTGCGTGGGCAGTGTGAAGGCGAGCTGGCGGAACACGTCGTGCAGCGCCTCCTTGTGCGAGCCGCGCGCCTCGCCGCGCTCCTCCTGCTCGCGCGCGAACATGAAGTTGTCACTTGCGGGAGTGGTGTGTGTCGCAGTACCTGTGCTGCTGCGTGGGCAGTGTGAAGGCGAGCTGGCGGAACACGTCGTGCAGCGCCTCCTTGTGCGAGCCGCGCGCCTCGCCGCGCTCCTCCTGCTCGCGCGCGAACATGAAGTTGTCGCGCAACTTGCCGCCTGCCTGCGCCCTGTTCTCGGGGAACTTTACCTAAAAACGCAAAAAAAAAAAAGCAAAAAATAAAGATTTTTGTGACCTTTTTTTTTGTCGTGGGTAACCATCAAATGACCCCGCCCGCTGTGGGTGCAGCGGGAGGGAGTCTCAGACTTTTACTGACTAAAAGCCGCTATGTTCCTCCTGGAGCCTTTTGGGTGCAAGGGTCGCGGTAGTGACCTTAGACCTTGAAATTTAATAGTTGCGTACACACTAGCATAATTATGTAGGTTTTGAGACAACTTTCCGGATGTCAATATACAAGTATTTACAAAGTTGCAGCTGGGTATCTCGTAATTCCGAGGTGAACTTACTATAATGACTGATCTAGTACAAGGAATTACGTTCGTTAAGAAAGACACTTAACTCAGTGACGTTCTTAATAAGTATTTATTTGTCTCTACATTCCACTTCACGAAGACAGCATGAACTTAAGAGTGACTTTTAACTAAGCATTGAACTTGAATAGGGCCGTTAAAGTTTGCATGTAAGTGACAACATGGATAGTGTGTCATCACAATGTCAATTAACCATTGCATGTAGCTTACTATGGGGTCTTACAAAGGATCAGGCATTCGCATGACCCACAAATGATAAGAATCTGGGTGTACTTTGAATAAACCGTATCTTGTAATCCGCAAACAAAATTTGATTGCAATATGGCTGCGATTAATTCATAGATTATACAAATTATTTACTTGTAAGTTCTCCTGTAGTGTCCTAAGGTCTGGTGGGATCTCGCCTGTCATGTCATTCTCCTTTAAATAACTCAGCACCACATTGCAGCAGTAGTTGCATACGCGCAGGCCGCCCGCGCAACCGAAAATGTGACCTAGTGTAAAGATATAAGGTTTATATTAGCATAAGCATGGGATAAGTAACATGCATGTTATAGATTTTAGTATAATAATATGTTACACGTAATATCAGCCGTCGACAGCGAGCGAGCGATACTCAAATTATTATATTTTCATACATATTCCCTTTTTTTTTAACACCTAGCCGATAATATGCTATGCGTCGTTATTACGCTAAGCCTAGTCACTTACAGAAAATACCATACCATACAATTTTACATCAACAATGGAGCTTAGTAAACATGCTCACATACATCAGCTGACATTTAGTTTGAACATGGCCATACATACACATATTAACAAACTATAATTATAGTAAGTCTACCTGGTACTCGTTGACTGCAACAGCGCGAACAGAATATCTGTCCGCAGACTCGGCAGTGGTGCCGTCGCCGTAGCGTGCTGAACCGCGTAGCACACTCGTAGCACTCCCGCGAAATGTCGTCCGGCATCCAGTAGCGAGCCAATTCAGTGTCAGCGTATTTCGTTCCACTCTGGAAATTAATATCAAAACATATCTCTGTTCATTATGAGTCTTATTTAGCTACTATTAGCTAGTTAATAAAATAATTTTAATAAATGATTTCTTTTTTTAAAAAACATTTTTTTTTCTTAAGTCCCTTACGCGACAATTTGCCGAACAGACAGTCTGCGAAAGAGATATTCTGCGAAAGAGACGTTTTACGACCAGGGGACATTTTGCGAAAGAGATGTTTTGCACCTGAGCCATACCTTGATACAATTGTGAATAAATACTGCAGTTAGAACAGAAGAGAATATTTAAAAATATAAGAAAACATTGCTTGAAACATGGACTTAAAAATATTTAATCTACTATTGTAAATGTTGATTATTTCTTTAAGTATTTAACTACTTGGCATGTTATTTCTATAGGCAGATACTATACTTATTATCTTATACAGATATAAAGACTAGGTAAACAATATTAACAAAAAATATGACCTTAATTGAAAAGTTTGCATGACCGTCAAATATTTCTATTTTTTAAGAAGTTGAATATGACTTCAAAATTGTTGCTTGAAAAAATTAATTTTGCAACAATAACATTTTCACAACCTACTTAATCAAGGTTGTTTTTTGTTAAGAATCTTTATTTATTATTTCAACAACAACATACACAATTTAATCCTAATATTTAAAACATTAAGAGTAGCTCAATTCACACAATGACTATCAAAATTATTCCGATAACACAAAAACTGTACAAAACAATCGATAGGTATTTAATTAGAGTACTTACTCCAGTGCCTAAAGCGACCAAACTGCTTATCCTTCGCAGTACGTTAGGCAGGCTCCTCCCCTCCAGCTCCACAGCGTACGATCCCGCGTCCGCCTTCGCGTCGTCGTACTCCTGCTTGTCGTCATCACCCAAGGAGGCGGATTTACCGTCACTCATACCCTTATTTTGCCCACTATCCGCAGACTCACTAGGCGAAAATATAGGAAACTTCCATAACTTGTTAAAGAATGTCGACACACCGCTCTGAGTCGACTCGGGTTCGAAACGAGGGAACTCTGTGATTTGAGATGTATCATGTTTATCCATAGTCACGTAAATGTTTTATTATCAAACATTGAAGTTTTCAATATTCCCTGATTTACTATTTTCACTTGACTTGTCACGTCAATTAGACACTTGGACAGCGGTGATCTGTCAATTTTACCTTTCGTAAACTTTCGTTAGGAAACTGTTATTTTCTTCTGTAAAAATGTAATTATAAAACGGGATTTCAACCATATAATCACAGACCTAGCATATAATTAATTTTATAAATGCTTATCATAGACTTATTAAACAAAAGTAAGACTGAGACTGGCCTGAATAGATAATAGTGAATATTTCTTTGTAATTTAAAAATATCTAAATATAAGTTGGCAATAATTACTCTGTTATCAACATGACATTAATAAAATGTCATTCATACTAGCTGTCAACTCGGGGCCTGTGGAAATTGGTTCGTCATATTATAGCACAGGCATTTATAATTTTATTGTTTAATTCAGTATTTACGGTAACTTCTGTTATAAATATGGGAGAAATATCATTTGAGACTGCAGCTTATGCTAAAATGATACTACACGCTGCTAAATACCCGCATTGTGCGGTCAACGGCGTACTGTTAGCGGATGCGACTAAAATTAGGGACGGAGCTAAGAATCAAGACGTAGATATCGTTGACACGGTGCCGCTGTTCCATCACAGCCACTATTTGTCGCCTATGGCTGAAGTAGCGCTGACACAGGTAATTTTAGTTTATAATCTTGCAAGAATTCTTTCTGGGTTATTGGAGTTACAACAACTACCGATAATATTCTAGAAGGGTAAAAGAGACTACTACTAAATTGATTTAAGAAGCAAAATATTCTAGCAAGGCGCTGGTTGCATATGAATTTAACCTAAGGTCAAAAAACAATAGTATTATTATTTGAATTAGAAGTAATCCTATTAAAATCAAGAGTTACAATTGTTACAAATTCATTGCCTAATTCGAGCAGAACATTAATTTTTAAGCACGAAATAATGAACTAGAATTCCTAAGATTACACATAGACTAAATTGCTTATATCCCTTTTTCAGATTGAATCTGTAGCTCAAGCAAACAACCGCATAATAGCAGGCTACTATGCTGCTTGCGAGAACTTCAAAGATAACACTGTAGATAAATGTCCGGGACAGAAGATTGCGGAGAAAATTGCTGAGCATTTCCCATCAGCTGTATTTGTTGTGGTAAGATCAGTAAAATGTCACATATTTATGTCAAACAATAATGAGAGTATTTTGATACTACACAAGTGTCTTGAAGAGTAGTGCTATTTTTCAGTTTATATAGTATGTGAGCTTTTTTATTCAACATAATTTTTAATTGGTTAGATGATTTATAATGGAAGGAATAGGAGGTCCTTGGTCAGCTGTGAGACACTATAGGCTAGGGAAAAAAAGATAAATTAACTGTACACTGCAAGGACTGGTTCTAGTTCTCTATAACATGTAGAGAATTATGGAAAGATTTGAGTGAGGCCGTTGCCCAGCAGTGGGAAACCATGGGCTAAGTGACAAAAACTGTTTATGTATCTTTTGGATCTGAATCTAGTCAAGGTATCCCGATAGATATGGGAAATAAACAATTTTATCTATACTAATATTATAAAGCTGAAGAGTTTGTTTGTTTGTTTGAACGCGCTAATCTCAGGAACTACTGGTTCGAATCGAAAAATTCTTTTTGTGTTGAATAGACCATTTATCGAGGAAGGCTTTAGGCTATATAATATCACGTTGCAACTATTAGGAGCGAAGAAATAATGGTAAATGTGTAAAAAAACGGGGAAAATATTTCATCCTTGAGGGCTTCTGTTGCGTGCGCTGCGAAAACGGTTCAAGATACACACAATATATGTATGTAAGAATTATTCCTATTGAAATGATCTAAAAAAAATGTCCGCGACAGTATATGTCTATCTTTTAAGATTAATTCACTAGAACCGTTTTTATGGTAATCAAATTCGATCGAAATTAATGCATCAACGCACAGCCCAAACTACTGGACGGATCGGGCTGAAATTTGGCATGCAGGTAGATGTTATGACGTAGGTATCCACTAAGAAAGGATTTTGATAAATTCTACCCCCAAGGGGATAAAATAGGGGATGAAATTTTTTATGAAACTTTGTCAAAATTAAACCGATCGGGCTGAGACTTTACATGCACATAGGTACTATAACGTAGGCATCCGCTAAGAAAGATTTTGATAAATTCCACACATAAGGGGATGAAATAGGGGATGTTTGTAGAAATCTTCTTAGATTTTTGACTAGCCATGACTATAAACAAGTCTCAGGGGCAAACTCTCAAATTTGCGGCTATTGGCTTGAGAGAACATTGCTTCTCTCATGGGCAGTTCTATGTTGCTTGCTCACGAATAAGTTTTCCCAGTAGCTTGATAGGTTTAGCGCCAAATGACAAATTAGTTAAGAATATTGTGTACAAGGAAGTTTTGTAGGCCCTAATTTTTACACTAACTTGCTAAACAATAATACTTCTTAACGCGTGCGAAGCCGCGGGCAAAAGCTAGTTACCCTATAACATGAATCTGCCTCATGAGAGTTTTTCTCGTCACTTTTAGATTGACAACAGGAAGATGATGCAGCATCTAGTCACGGCGGCTATGAAGCTTCACAACTTTAGCGAGGGCAAGTGGAAGCCGATAGACCACAACAATGTCTTATTCCGTAAGTTCATCTATTTACATATCATATACATAAACATATCATATCATATACATAAAATTTACAGTAACTTTTGCTGATGTTGAGTATATCTTTTATTTTAAAGATTTAATACTTTATTAAATTAGGTCTGCACACAGATGGTTTGTAACACCAAAATACTCAAAAGTTCACACATTCTTTTCAATAATGTACTGCTCAAGATTAGGTCAAAGGCCTAATGTGGGATATTCCTCATAAAGGGCTTTATAAATAATTAAATAAATATTTCTCAACATTCACACAATACCATCTCAAGTTAAGCGTACTAAGTAGTTTGTGCTATGAGTACTAGATAACCGATAAATACATATATATTATAAATAAATTACACCTAGACACAGGTTGTGCCCATCATACAAACATTTGTCCTGGGTTGGAATAGAACCCACAACCTCTGGTATAGCAGTCAGGGCCACTAACCACTACACCAACAAGCCAGTTAATTAATTATCATTGATAGCTTATCAGAGCAAAGTGCTCTTTATCTCTTTAATTTTTTTTTAGTGTACTTATGTGTAGTACTAAATATTATTATTTCGTATAGGTCGGGGAAAGTCTTTTCGAATTATAATATGTATGAACTTGTAAAAAAAAATAGAATTTGGAATTATGTTCTTTAAAATTTCAAGTTTCAATTATACCAAAACCAGCCAGATACAAATACTATAGCCAAAAAGTTTTTATTACAAGTTCATACATACTATAATGCGAAAAAACTTTTTCCCCGACCTAATATACATTCTTTACTTCTTCCAGATTCCCGTTACGTCTTAGACACTGTATCGCATTTACTACAACGCGGTGTGCAGAAGGATCTCGTGGACTTTGACAATTACCTAGATGATCTCTCACAAGACTGGACCAACCTCGGTATTGAGAAGCTCATCGCCAGCATCAACGCGTCTAACACCATCGACTGCAAAGAGGATTAACACTAAACCTACAGAATAGAATAATATAAGCTCAGTATAGTAAGTGCAATCGAAAATAGACTTTATGACTATCCGTATAAAGCCTATAACGGTTTGATTGTGGCATTTTTCTTTGCTTATGTCTTGGTTAAACAATTGTGAGCTTTGGACTTATAGTTTTAAAGTCCACTTTCGAATGACACTAGTTTCTATCTGACAGAATTTACTAATGTATCTGTCATTAAAGTGTAAAATAGCAACAGTTATATATATGAAAAGGTGTTTGAGTGGCAGGGATTTTAAATGTTATTGTAATACTGTGTTTATTAAATGGTAAAGGATACTGTTTTTAACTGCATTTAATTTATATTTGTTTAAAAGTAATAGTGGAATTTAATGTATATTGTCTATAGAAGTATCATATATTGTTTATGGGTTGTTAATATTATTATTTATTCGAAACATTCATTCCTTACCTGTTTAATTTACAGACCACTTGACAAACAATATAATTATGTCTAGATGTAACTTTAGATAGATAAATACGTAGGAAAAGTCCATAAACTTACGTCGACAGGACACATGTCACACGATTTTAAACTCTATCCCATAAGTAGTAAAACCCATTCTCAGGATTTTTTTACGAGACGGCGCATTATATCACATGTAGCGGCGTCTCTTTTCCGCAGCGACAACAGTACTTTTAAGTTATTGTTATTATCCAACCAATATTTATTGAAATGCAAATAATCCTTAGCATTATATAGATTGTTAAAATATAATAAAACTAATAATGTGGTACGAGCAGTTTATTATAATTATTTTAAGTTATTAAAGTAATCTTCGATCAATCGCTTGCATTTGTTAATTGCAGTCAAATCCCCAGCTTTACCTTGGAACTTGCCATGTTTGAACGCGCCTTTACCTTTTAACAGCTCTGTTATCCTAAAATAAAATTAACTCATTAGTATAGCAAAAACAAAAAAATGCCTAATAAACCACATGTAGTAAAAATTTTGCGATATGCGTAATTTGCGCGAAGTCAAAATCAGGTATTTATTTCGAGTTGGCTTTCTCTGGCACTTTCAAAACATAACTGACTCTAGTTGCGCGGTTCCAAAATATAATTCTAATGGAGAAAAACCGACAAAAAACTCCAAAAAATACTCTTTTAAAAAACAGAAAAAATACAGTTTATACATTACAATAAATATGCAACAACAACATAAATTAGCAAAATGTGGAAATTGCCACCTCCATAAAATATTTTCCAATGTAAGAAAAAACAACTAACTTATTCCCCAAAGCTTCACAATGTTCCACGGGGCCTTGTATAATGATCTGTCCTTCATTCGGCCTGTCAGGTTCCTCCGAAGCCAGGAATATGAACAGGCCCTGTCCCTCCAGGCCTTTCAGTACAGCGCGGTTAAATTCAGGAGTCGCCTCTTTCTTGAACATGACAACGTACTTGGGTGAAGGCACGGTACTCCTTATTTTGTCAGCTTCATACTGGGCCAACTCAATGAGAACATTTTGCAGGCATTTGTTGGTGATTTTAAGATTCCTCTGTAGCTTGCTTACAAGATCTTCGTGTCGTGTTGGCTCGTTTCTGTAATTTGAATGGAATATTGACTAGGTTTGAATCTATTTAGTCCTTGAGATGATATGCGAAATATTAGTTTTTTTTAGTAATAGCAAACTACTTAATTTAAAGCAAGAGTCAGTAGGTATAGAAAGTTTCATTGAATAGAGTATTTGAAAAAACCTTGAACTTTCTTATTAAAGATTTTTATTTAAACTCCCAGTAAATTTTGAAAATCTAATAGGTTTGTAACTTACTTGAGTAAAGCGGTTAGCGCCCTCTCTCGGTGCAGCATTTTCTGGAAGGTTCTAGTCACTCTGTTCCCGACAAGGAACTTCAGGTTTGTTTTCCCTTTCTTACCGGGCTCTGTTCCAATCAGCTTTATTATCTGCAGTTCACTGAAAGTTAACAGAAATGGTTAACAGAAAAACTATCAACCAATAGATTCAAATTCATAAAAAATAGTCAATACCTACTAAAAAGTAGCTTTAAAATACTCCGATAATTAATAGTTCTATATAGCTCTATAACTAATGTTTAATTATATTTATGCCACTTTTCCTGTCTCAAGCTGTGATAGCCTAGTGGTAAGACCGTAGGACTGCCAAGCCAAAAGTCTCAAGTTCGATCCCCACGGCTTGCACCGACTTTTCGAATGTTGTGTGCATTTTAGAAATAAATATCACAGCCTCCCTGTTTCGGAAGGTAGGTAAAAATGTAGGTCCTGCGCCTGATCTCTCGGTCTTGTCGAATTGCCGTCCCATCGGGCTATAAGTCACCTGTGTTTGCGCACACGCTTGTGCACTATAATATGTCCTGCGTAGCTGGCTGGCGTCATAGTAACACTAACCGCCGTGGCCGAGATCGGTCCGGACATTATTATTATTACCAATGTTCCTAACAAAACAAGTTTAACAAAACTCAACCTAATTAACTCTACATAAGGTCTATAATTCAGTGTTCCAAACAAGTACATTTCTCTTTACCTGAGGTTAGAGACATGAGTGCCACAACACATGTTCTCATCGACTTTCCTGATGGAAATGATCCTGATAGTGTCAGTGCAGTCTTCGGGCAAGCCTCTGGTGTGTGCCTGAAAGTAAATGACAAGTTGCACATAAGCCTAGATGACCTGGTTAGGTTCGTTACGGAATCGTCAGACAGTATAAGGTAGTTGGAATGCCCAGCAATGGGATAATATAATATAGAATAAATATTTATATTGCTGTGTCCAACGAAACTAGAGAAGGGTTTATTATACTCGTCAAGCAAAAACAAAAAATGAGCTTTCATCAATGAGATTTATTAATTAAAGTTTATTTATGTCATTTGTTTTTCTTTTTCAATTGAATGATTCTGAAATAGCAGGATACCTATCCGGTGAAATCAAATAAAAAATACATTCGAAAAGTCTAATTTACTAAACAATCCACATTTAAGAAATTCATGGCCATTCATACAAGTTTTACTATTATTTACAAACTAGCTGCTGCCCGCGACTTCGTCCGAGCGAATGTCGGTCGAAACTGCGAAAGCATAACCCCCTTCTGACGCTGTCCGTTAAATAGTAAGCTATGGTAATTTAGGGTGTCAACTACCATACCAAATTTCATCAAAAAAGCAGTCAAAAATATGCGTCCATACTTACAAGCTTTTGCGTTTATGACATCAGTAGTATATTTTTCTATTTTTAAAAGAGTAACTTATGGAGTTTCTTGTCGGTTCTTCTCCATAAGAATGACATTTTGGAACCGCGCAACTAGAGTCAGTAACGTTTTGAAAGTGCCTGAGAAGGCCTACTCGAAATAAAAACCTTTTGATTTTGATAGCCACATAAGTTTTGTAATTTAAGATCCTCACCTGATCTAGAGCAGGGTCACGAGCCTTAAAGAACTTGACGTCTACAGGTACAGCCTCCCTGATGAGTTCATTGCACCTGCTCTCCGTGGCCTCGATGACGTCATCAGAGACCTTCGTGTCCAACTCGATGTAGCTCTCGTCGACGCCCAGCCACCAGCTCGTCGTGGGCATGTTGTGTTCCTTCTCTAATATTGCAGACAGTAAATGCTGGCCTGAAATGTATCGGTTTATTTTTTAATTGAGTTTATTTTTCACCGAGTACCGTGTTTCCACTTTAGGTTAAGTTTGATATGAATAAGAGTAGGTATATCGGCATTTTGTTAAAAGCGGGGAATTCCCGTATCAAGTGCGTCGAATCTCGATTTAATCTGCAAATATAACCTATATTTATCGTTTGTAATTCTTTTGCCTAACTCTGTTTCAGATTTTACATTACTTTGCAGCAGCTTGAAAGCAGCTTACAAGATTATGATCACGTGAATGTTTCTCCTATGTAGAGATCGAACTAGCTAAACGTACCTTAGTGGTAACTGACAAGGTGGCTTACACCACTCAGCTAGCCATTAAATCATATTGGATACTCAAAAAACGTAATCAAAGATTTTTATTTACACATAATCCAATGAAAAAATGCAAGGAAGGCAAAAGAAAAGATGGATGGATTGTCTAAGGAACGATATGAACGAAATGGAGTAAATGTGAGGTCTGATAGAGGAGAATGGAAGAAAAAAAACCTGTAGCGCCGTCCCCAAGTAAAATGGGATAAGACCTAAGGGCAGGAAGATGATGATGATGATTTTTTTGTACCTGAATGTTGCTGCATATGATCGAATCGTCGGTCCCAGTCGAGTCTCTGATGAACGATGGTTCCCTCAGCGAGAGGCTCCTTCACAAAATGCAGAGCCTCCTCACCTTTGCGGAGAACTTGTAACACTTCTGTTTCATTCAACCAGCCAACATCATGGGGCTAGAGAATATGAATATTAGTTTAATAAGATATTAGTAGTAATAGGTAATAATAGTTTAAAATCCATTGATCAACACATATAGCAAAGATATAACAAAAAATACCTGTGCGAATGGTGGTTACAGCTGCAAAAACATTACCCCTCAGATGGAGTTGGTTAAAAAGATGCCATTCGTTAATCCGGGGTGTCACCTAACTTCATACCAAATTCTCATCCAATCATTCATCAAAATTACTCCAGCCATTTGAGCATGAAAGAGTAACAAACATCTATCCGCCCATACTTACAACTAATAGAATATTGTACTGTACAATTTTCAAGTGTTAAACTTTTTTCACCTCTCCTTTTATAGCACTTTACATATTCTACAACTAACCTGACCACCGCCTGCTGGAAACAGTATAGTATTTTCCAATGTGACCTTATATCCCTCAAAATTAGATATCTTTCCATAATCTACTATCGGTTCAGTAGTTGGTTCACATTTCAACACAATTGATGTATACTGAAACATAGAATAGCAACAATACATATTTATAATATTAAAAAAAACATTGCAAGGCTTAAATTCAGGTATTTGCCCATATCTGCACCATCATAAGGTACAGGTAGACTGCCTTTGAGCATTATGTACCACACAATGCATGAAGTATTAAACACATTAAAACACTAAAGTCTATGTGAAATAAGGTGCATTAGACACAGAAAAAATCTAGACATTTAATGATCTTACTAATAAGCTTTGGAAAATAGTTCTATTTACTAAAACTCCTTTTAGTGAAGCACTTAAAACTCTTATTATTTTTTCTCATCACCATCACTGTTGATGCAATTTAAATGTTTTAGAAAATTAATTTCATAGCTATTACTACTATACATATATTTATACTACATACGTAATTTTTAATCTTATCAAGTGTTTGTAAGTTTTTGTAAGTGTTTGTAAGTGTTTGTCCGTGTGGTGTCCGGATATAAAGAATAGCTCCACCCCATATCCTCCACTGGGTGTCGTAAAAGGCGACTAATGGACCTTAAGACCTAGTGCACTGTACCAAGCACCTTGGGTCACCCGAATGGTTGCGGGTAAACAACCAACAATCGCATTCCCAAAGAGGGTTAGTGTCAGGCAGGCGGCCGACTATAAAACCATAGCCAAAACTTTAAGCAACATGTCTAGAAGACGTGTTGCGCCGACCCCAAGTAAAAATTGGGATAAGGGCAGGGGAATGATGAAGTGTTTGTAAGTATTAAATAGAACACGTATCATAAATACACAAAGTATGCAGGTCTAGTTTCACTTGTATTTTATTTATAACTTTTAATTTTAGCCTTATTCTAAAAAATAAAACCATTCATTTAAATTCAGTAACTTTGTTCTAATTTTAAGAGGTAAAAGTAAATTAGTAGCATTCGATGTAACTAGACTCTAAGTTAATTTATGAGAATATTGTGCAATTCCCACTACTTTGAATATTTACAAAGGAGATTTAAGGGGGATAAGCGGAATTTTTAAATTCGATAGGTATTTATATTTTAAATTCGATTAAATATAAGGGTGAGCGACACTAATGTTCAAGTAGGCAATAGGTATAAAAGAGATTTTAATAATAAATAGATACGGCAGATGTAATGAACATTTAATAAATAGAATGCGTAAAATAGTTAAAGTTATTATTTCCGTACCTCTGTCAAATAGCTGTCTTCCTGGCACTTAAAAGCCATTTCTATATATAAGTCGCACCTTGACAGATATTATTAACTAATACGCGTTAGAATTAACAACTAATTTCACTCTGAGCAGTAAAATACAATGCAGACGGAATAAATAGGTTCAACTGGTTTATAAATAACAAACCGGCACATCTGTTTAGTTAAGACAGACGTCAGTGTCACTGAGTGATGTTATATAGTTTAGAAACATCGATTCTATTGAAATAATTTGAAATGTTATGCAATACAATTTTTTAGTATTAAAAACTTATATTTAATAGTTTCAATGGAAAAATTTAACCTACAAATTAGTATCCAAATAAGGAAACACTATTGTGGGGCTGAAGGAAGGTAATGGAACATTGTGCATACTATTTTTTTTTTCTTGTATGTCTCCAGTGGTGTGTGTTTTGCACAAGGTTTTGCACAGACTTATAATAGTTCTTAAAGGTGTTTTGGGTAATAACTTTGGGACTCCTTTTTGGTTTCCTTTTTATATATTAAATAAAAAAGTATAGTTCGCAGCCATTATTAGTTCAAAACATTCATATTTTAATCAAATTAATAACTTTTTAGTACAAGGATCCTCATAACATAGTAGGCCAAGTAACGGGCAAAGAACTGGTCAAACATCAAAGTAATCAATATATTTTTGTATCGATATTGAGCTGAACATCACTTCACTTACACGAGAGGGTTTAACCCCTCTAAAAATTTTAAATGTTGATAGTGTAAAAAAGAAAACAATATGTTATGAAAATTATTTTTTATTATTTAAATATTCTTTGATTGCTTGATCTAATACGGTTACAGTGAAGTCGACATCTAGTTTGTTGACGCACATAGGTGGCTTTATCCTCAAAACCTGAAAAACAAAATTAAATCATGAAATAAATATGAAACACAATTAAATACATAAATTAAGAATCCCCAATTGATTACGCAATAATTGTGACATTAATTAATAACATATTTCATATTCCGTAAACCTTCAGACACAAGAGTCCTATTTCTTAGTGGTAGTTTCTTTATAAATATTCTTACATGGAATTAGAATTACACTTTGGCAGCAAAACATTTTTTAAGGAATACGTACATTACTCCACCGTCCTCCGCGACCAATGAGTACGCCCAAATCCTTCATATTCTCGTGTATCTCTGACACCTCGGCGACTGGGAGCGCGTCCTTGGTTCCCGGCTTCACGAACTCTATGCCGAGCATCAGGCCCTTGCCCCGAACGTCACCGATCACTGGGTGTACTGCCTGTAACTGCACTAGCTGCTCCACGAAGTACGCACCGATTTCTTTGCAATTTTTCTGTAATTCCTCCTCTTCGATCACCTAGAAAGCAAAGTGTGTTGAATTGCTTAGAACTGGCATTTTCTCGCTATATTGGTTAGATGTAGGGAGACACTGCATTCTAATGTAAGAATGAGGTCGTTGTGGTTAAAAGACTTCCCGCTACGCCTTTTAGTGCGCCTCCTCACCCACAACTACAACATCAAAATCTTATTTTAAAAGATGATAAATATTCTGGTTTCAGAAAATAAAATATGGAGATGAGTATTTTATTATAATTATGATTCCCTGTCTAGTGTCTACAGAATGGATGAAAAAAACGTGTCGCGCCGACCCCAAGTATAATGGGATAAGGACAGGAAGATAATGGTGATGGTAAATCCCTGTCTACCCTAAACCTAAAGCTAGTAAAGTCGCATACTTTGTTGCAAATAAATTACGGAATGCGTTCAATTTTCCATTCGCCATCGGCCTTTTAGACACTGATCTGTACCTACTAAGTCAGAAAGAAAAAGAGAATACCAGAGTTTGTTAACTTAACGTGCAATAGACTAAAAGAACCACCAAAAATAATAATAAGTTAAATGAATGGCGAATGATCGGTACTGTGAAACTAATTGAATATTAATGTGGCGAAGTTTAATATTAAAATATAATAATCAAGTTCTTTAACTTTGTATTCCTTCGGATACAATACCAGGTGGTTTAAGTTTTTGAGCCCCGGATCGTGGCCTCTAAACTGGGAGAAAACCGGGAGAACACAATAAAAATAAGGACAGATAGCAACCTTACTTTTATTGGATGCAGTTTAATTATTGAAGGTGTATAAGGTTATATGAGCGACGTCATAAAATTGTTAGTAGGTACTACAACTAGTACAGAATATTAAGTCAAGTTACGTATCCGACAAAACGGATGAAGGAAAGAGGGACCGTGTGTAAATCGGATGTTAAAGACGTAAAACTTTGACGTGGCCATTTTATAAACTTCTTGCAAGTTTGACATTTAAAGAAATATACATGCACAAAATGCTGGTAATTTTGACATTAATGACTTATCTGTTTTTAAATGGCTTTGTCGCCGGAAAACACATAGCAACTACTGTCGGAATATATTTTAATATCAGTAAATAAAGCACTCATACAATGTTATCTCATTAGTTACAATGAAATAATATCCAGCAAGGTGAAGCACGTGCTTCCCGAGGTCAGCCTCGTTGCAAATGGATAAGATCGAGTTGATAACACGGGGACATATTGTATAGAAATACCAAAACAATTATAAATTGTACTTGATTGGTTTTCATGAATATTTTACGTTCAATTTTCTGCCATGCTATGGATTTGTCGTGTGGTTTTAACTCACTTCTAAGACTGCTTGCCCGACGGCTGCAGCCATGGGGTTGCCGCCGAAGGTGTTGAAGTAGGTCGCCTTCGCGTGTGCGGCGGCTATCTCCTTGGTGGTGACCACTGCCGCCATCGGGAACCCATTGCCGATACCTTTGGCCATTGTCACTATGTCCGGTACCACGCCGTGGTTCTCGAAACCCCAGAAAGCGTCACCTGTACGGCCAAAACCAGTCTGCACCTGAATATGAAACCATAAATGTTGTATTTCCATGTTTTTGTAGGTGTGTAAATGGAAGAAAGCATTTATAAAGTGAAATGCTCCATCTCGTTTCTAGGATTTTACCGGTGTCTAACTATTAAGATTTTATGCCGTATTGAGCCTCCTTGCCAGTTAAATAATAACATCCACTCTACTATTATTATGGAATAATTCCCAATAAACTGGCTAATTATGATAAGCGTTATTTTTACAATTCCGTCTATTTCTCTATTAATTGAGTGTCAACTTACTTCATCAGCGACATATAAGCCGCCGTATTTCTTGACGAGCTGGTGAGCCTTCTTCAGGTAGCCCTTGGGAAACTGGACGGTCCCGTTCACTCCCTGGATGGACTCCGCGAAGAGAGCCGCCAGGCGACCCGCAGGGATCGAGTTCTCTAACAGCTGCGCAAAAAACAGAGTTAGCAGCCCTACCGCCATGTCTCAAAGTAATATAATTGCAGTTGTAATGGAAGCGAGACAGCGCACTACACGCCGTGTAGCGGCATATGTCTTCCATAACTGCAATAATAATATCTTCTAATAATAATATTATCTTCCTGTCCAACTTCGAGACTTACCAATTACTCGATTCAAGAGGACACTAGGCACTACGTAGTTGGCTAAGTAGAAAGGATTATCTATTAGATAATCCTTTCTACTCTATAAAAGAATTTTTTGCATGCATTGTATGTCATTATCTTATGACTGAATACTGAACCTATTGACCTTTTGTAACACCTTTTATGTAACTGTATTCAATTGCAAATAAATCCATTGACTTTGACTTTGAATATTACGTTAAGAGGTAATTCTAGGTCTAAAAGACCAAGAACAGCCTGAAAAATTTAATATAAGAATTATTCAAACAATCAATAGGAGTTAATGATTTAGCACAAAACTAGTGCACCAATTATGAGCTCTCATAGTAGTACTATTCCGTTGTGGAAACGAATAGCTCCTGCTTTAATTTGGCCACGGTGACGGGGTCTCGCTTTGTATCAACCATCCAGAATTCCAGACAGCGTATGCTCTGTAGCTTGTTCAGTGATACGATGCTGGAAGCAGTAGAAGTGTTGATGTTGTAGATTACCTCGTTAAGCTGGTGGATGTACTTGTCTGCGGTGACGCAGTCGCCGGGGCATGCGCAAGCGCCGGCCACCTGCGACAGCGAGTCGCGGCAGCCCCCCCAGATGCCGCGGTACGGGTCCGGCAACATGGTCTGGTGATACAATACTTTTTATTACGAAGAAAAAGAGCAAGACCAGAATATATTAGACGATAATTTATATCATGTGAATGTTTTGTAGAGACGCATTATAAACTAAATTTAATAGTCTGGTCCATGGTAATCCGATTGTTTAATTTGAAACTTAGCTCCGAATGAGCAAAATAATTAGTTTTTCAATAGCTGCGCATCGGTAAAAAGCCCTACAATAGCTTTAAAAGTAATTTAATTTAAAGATTAATTGGGGTTTCATTACCTTTAATATGTTTCTTATGAGATTATCAGATTCTTATAGCACAGAAACTTTAGATAAGACATGCTTGAACAGCTTTCTAGTCATATTTTAGACAACAAATAGGTCTTTGCTGAGTTGACTTGCCGAGTTGCACCGACTGTGTGTGACTCTCGGTGCAACTCGGCCGAAACGTCGGGAGAAATGAAATATCGAATTATATCGCTAATAAGACCCATTTGTTGTCTAAAATATGTGAACATGTCGCGAAAGTTTAAAGAATTAGCTTTCTAGTTGGTCTTCACTTACGTGGTAGAACCCTGGAGGCACGGGCAGCGGCATCCTGTAGGATTGCGTGGCTGTGAGCCCCATGAGGGATGAGGAGTAGCCGTGGTAGCTGCTCTGCAGGGAGACCACGTCGAGGTTCCCAGTGTAGGCCTTCGCCAGGACGGTGGCCAGGTCGTTGGCCTCCGACCCACTGTTCACGAGGTATACCACCTACAATTTAATTCAATTTCAGTATTAAGTGCTTCAACTCGAGGGGACTTACCGCCACTAGCTCTACTTCATCCGTGTATCACAGTCGGCGCAGTTCACACAAAAGGCGGAAGAAGGGCGGGAGGTAGATCAGGAGTCGAATTATTTTCTTCTTTTCGAATCCAACGAGCTCAATATATAATACAAAAAAATATGATTTCATTACAATATAAATGATTTCATTGCATTTCTGATTTACGCGTACAGGGTATATCCATGTTCATATTATTATCTACATAATGTTTAGCCCAACAAAGTAGCAATAAACAAAAGAAAAAATATTTGTAAACCGCTGCAAAGAAGTTTATAGCGTTCTTTAAAAAATATAGACCTAGTCAATATTTACATGAATTAAATATTTATTAGTTAATTTAATCCAGGGAAAACCTAAAATCATGATAATAGCAGATACAATTACGTATAATCAGTACATTGTCAGTGAACTGCGTCGGTAAGTAATGATAAGACTTGTTTTGATTGTAGTCAGTATTACGTAGGTCCTCGACGTGGTCTTGAATCTTGATGCCTAGTTCTAGGTCTCAGAATAGTTGATAAACGTAACACGACAATAATCGTAAAACTTATGCACACTTATGATGGTACAACGTTAAAAACTATTCTTGTAAATATGTAATTATACCTATGCGAATTTGATGAGATTCATAAAACAATGTCAATGTTTAATGATATGATAAGTTGAATACTATTTTCGGTTTCTGTACCTACGAGTATGCTGTTAAGATATAATCGTGATACAATGAATAAAGGTCAGATCTTTTTTAACAAAAAGCTATGTAACTGAGAGACAGATCTGAATCGAATTTTCAGAATACCTTTTTAATTATATACGAATATTTGTACTTGAAGAACATACCTAGTTAGATATGCCGTTGACGGCAAGACAGGCGTTTATACTACACGCCTGTCTTGCCGTCAACGGCTCGCGGCGTACGATTATTCGTATTCCAATGATGCTATTCTTATATTTTATTCAACAAATTATAATTAGATTATAAATTCAATTAATATTGGAATACGTCTATGGAGAAAAGCTGAGTGCAGGCTTCGACTGCATCGACAAAACAGCTTCAGCGATGACTTTGTAAAACTAATTGCAATCTATACAACAAAACCGCAATGAATACCTACTCACTATATTTTGTAATTTAGTACTTACAAAAATAAAATTTTATTTTTGATTTATTTCTATTATTTTTTTTTTGTTTTATAAGAGCCAATAACAACAATACCATGCATGTAGGTATTTAAAAAAGGGTTAATGCGATTATTTAAAAAAGGATCGGCGGGTATTAACCTATACGTTGACCTTGCATCCTTGTGACAAGTCTACCTTGTGAACATAACAGCTCTTAGAGTTCTTTGTACAATTAAATGCGAACGAAATAATTATAAGTGCAACTATACTATAGATGAACTGTATATTGGTATTTGGCCCATAGTTCCCGTGTACCTTTAAATTAAACCTAGAATGTAATTTCACGTCTAATACTTGTAAAAGAAGATGTATCCTAAATTATCAATTATCTCCTAACTAAACTGTTAAGAATAATGAATCCAGAATACCTTCAAATCTCCTGGGAACTTTGATACCAGCGTCTCCACATACTCATAGATTTTCGGGTGACGATATATGTTGGTACAATGCCACAGGGTGTTGATCTGGTCCTGAAGAGCACCTACCACCTTCCTATAATAATACGAGACTCGTTTTATGTAAGAAGTGGATTAATAAATAAATAAATATCTTGGGGCAATATCCACACACGGCCATCTGATCCCAAACTAAGCAGAGCTTGTGTTATGGTAATCAGACAGCTGATAAACATACCTATACAATATTTCTAAATATATATGTTACAGCCAAAGTAATTAATCTAGATATTATACATAATGACTAGTCATTATGAATAATATCTACTCAATTTAGATAAAGTGATAATTCACACAAAATTAATCACATTAACTAGCTATTATACATAATATCTTCAAAGAATTAGATAAAGTGATAAATAAGTAGATATTCGTTTAAGAATGAATTTGTATTTAAATTTTCCTTAAGCATACATATCAGAAAGATTATTTTAACAATTAAAATAACATAAGATAATATTTTCACCTCAATAAACATAGACATTATAAAAAAAAAAAAAACCTAACCTCACCTAATTTAGGTTAGGTTAGGTTTTTTTTTAGGCAGGAGTGTGGATATCAAATGAACATTATACCTTTTGATCATTAGCGCAAATGTTGATATAGCAAATAAATATTCGACGAACTGAAAATTATGTCAAACGACATTATACAAAGTGATGATTTTCTTAAACGTTGTTCGATTGAGTAATATTATATCAAACGTTGTTCGATCAAACATGGGTGAACCTAAGATAAAGACCGTATTATTACTTTGGCTAACTTTGACACGATATTATGAATAATAACTAGATAATGTGATTAATTTATTACACTGTCTAGTGAATTTAGCTATTATCCATAATGACTAGTCATTATGGATAATAGCTTATTAATCACTATGACTGTAACATATATATATTATAGATAAATTACACCCAGACTCAGAACAAATGATCGTGCTCATCATACAAACATTTGTCCTGGGTGGGAATCGAACCCACGACCTCACGCTTAGCAGTCAGGGTCACTAGACCAACAGGCCCGTCAAACACGAAACGACGGATTAAACACAATAATGTCAGGCAGTGAAGACACTGTTTGGAACTGGATCCCGAATATTGAAACCAGAAATCGTGAACAGGAAGAACAAGCAAGCACAGTGAAGAGCTTTGCCCAACCGTGGAAGATTTTCCAACTCGTATTTCGTAATATGTATTTTAGTATGGCTTTTAAGAATTGAATTTAAACCAACTTTTGATTTCGTTTATAATGCATTTAAATAATTAACTTTCAAATATGTTGATTGGACTGTAAACAATACTTGTTTAAGGGAACAATGACACTTAAGCGAGTAGATAGCATTCATGGTTCAAGTCATGGTCAAGCAAAGGTCAGATCCAAGAAATCATGGAAAGTTTCTCTTTCACTCAAATTTATTAAATAAACAAGTCTGTCAAATGTTATTCCCATATCTACATTTAATTTTGATCAGTACTAACGCTTTGGCTACATGGATCCAAGTAACGCCTCTCGTCGCAGCTTCAAATTCGACAGAGTGCCAGCCTAGGCCAATTACAAATTCTCTGTATTAGGAACTTACGGGTGGCAGTGCCCTACGGAGACGGTGACGATGCCGCCGAAGAGGTCGAGGTACCGGCGCCCGTCGTGGTCGTACAGCCACTGCATGTGCCCTTGGTGCAGCAGCAGCGGCCGCTTGTAGATGTTGTACATCGCCGGCGGAAGGTGCTCCGACTTCACAAGCTCCGTCTTCTGGTACGATGGACCCTGAGTAACCAGATTTATCACAGATTATATCATCATCATCATGCATCAGCATTCCGTGTGGTGTCCGGATATAAAGAATAGCACCACCCCATATTCTCCACTAGGTGTCGTAAAAGGCGACTAATGGACCTTAATACCCAGTGCACTGTACCAAGCACCTTGGGTCACCCGAATGGTGGCGGGTAAACAACCAACAATCGCATTCCCAAAGAGGGTTAGTGTCAGGCAGGCGGCCGACTATAAAACAATAGCCAAAACTATAAGCAACATGTCTAAAAGACGTGTTGCGCCGACCCCAAGTGAAATGGGATGAGGGCAGGAAGATGATGATATCATCATCATCAATTCCTCTGCCCTTATACCAATTACTATTTGGGGACAGCATGTCTTCTTCCACGCGTTTCTGTCTGACGTCATCTCGCAAGTAACACAGATTAAATGCAATAATATAAGTTTTTAGAAGCCTGTTCAATTGTGAGCTCCATGATGCAAGATTGACAATTAGCTGGATTACATTATACTAGAAGAGGACTCCAAAATAGTTGGGAAAAGGCTAGGATAATAATGATTTAACGTAACCCAAGATGCAAAAAAAATATGAATTTAAAATTATCCTGAAATCTGTTTAAACACGTATGTAGAACAACGTTACTTTTGCAAATAATAATCAACACTAGTTTTGCAAGGATTAATGGCAAGATTTCAAAACCCATTTTTAACAACAAATCTTTTTATTTTCTTTGAAATAAATAGTTATCACAAGACAATCGATTTGATACAATATTAGCAAAAAATACTGGTTTATTATTAAAAACGTCTACTACTAAGATACTAAATAACTGGAAAATAAAAAGAATGTTATAGATGTGCGCAGGACTAGAAGAATACATATTATAGAAATTACACTGCGACTAATAATCATATTCTACGGTGAAATCTTTGTGCAAACAACATAGCTTGCAAACAATAATTTATTTTAAACCCACTTTTGTATTTTTTTGCCTACCTACATGTAGATAATACTCTGATTGTACGAACTAATAAAAAAATAGTCAATAAACAGACTATAAAATTAAAAATAATATATTTAACTAGTAAAATCATTTTGAAAACGGTTTTATTAAATTCGTATATCGGTAATAATAATATTTATGATGAGATGAATGAAATAGCGAACATAAAAGTAATTAATTAATTCGATACACTTACAGCATATTGTTTCGGTATAAAATCACAATTCGGTTTTGCAGCCGGGGCCGTTCCATATCGTCTTATTATTGAGTTACGGCAAAGTTTCACAACTGAAAATAATACAATTAATTCACTCACTTCTCTTTTAAAATTTATTTACTAATTCTTATTAATATATGGTACCTTTATCAGCCATATTCACTGTGTAAGCGCACAATCGTTACTGAATAATTCGTAACAAACAAGTGTGTATTGCGTCGCCGCGCGCGTGAATAAAATTGCGCTCTTTAATAAATAATAAGGCATTGTTCACACAGCCAGCGAACACACAAGACTTACATTATTATAATTTTATTCTTAATAATTATATATAACTACTTAAATAATGAATGTTTCTTTTGGTCGCAGTAGGTTATTATCTATATTATTTTGGTAGATAAATATAATGGAATTGGGCTGGTCACATGTGAAGGATGCCTTTTCTTTTTTTTCGTGGGAAATTATCTAACGACCCTGCCCGCTGTGGGTGCAGCGGGAGGGAATGTCATACTTTTACTTTACTTTACTTTTACTATGTTCCTCCTGGAGCCCTTTGAGTACCAGGGTCGCGGTAACTCTTACGAACATCCCGCAGCGAGCTTCTCACAACTCTTCCCCCCGGTAGCCACGGACCGGGATAATTATACTTATGGAAGGAGGGAAGGGAGGCCCTGCTCGTGCTCTGCAGTGGGACACTAATGGATTGTAGCAATTATAACTATGTCAGTGTCTATTTTGGCAGTGATCTTAGCATAAGGTTGGGCTTACAAGTTTTTTTGAACCCACCTAATCTGACTTTTACAGCAATTGAAAATAAATGAGATGGAAAAAGATAAGATAAATAAAAAATCAGTAACGAACAGAAAAAAAACATGTACATATTTAAATTATTCAAGATGTAAAGAGTAAAATAAAAGTATTTCAAGAAAACGGGTTTAGTAGGAAGACAACGACCTTGTTTTATTAAAGAATCCCAAACAACCTCTTACCCAAAACGTATATACTGGCTTCGTAAAAAGATACCTTGGAACATTGGAGTTCATCGCTCTTTGTTCATATTTTAGCTGCAGACTGCTTCAATAAAAACGCCATAAAACATATTAAGACGCGACCCATTGGTCTTAATATGGGTCCTACAATACAAAGCTCATGAAAGCCCACCGACTTTAAGTCATATTCTGGAGACAAGTTTAACTGTTTAATTTATTAACAAACTCTTTGCAGTACTAGCTTTTGAGAGCACCGGCGGTGAGAGGAGGTCGACGGTCCGGTGCGTAAAATTTGGGAGGCACCAATCTGGATCAATCTGGATCTGGAGGTCTGAAGTCTTTTGCCTCCTGTGGTGCATATATTTATTATTTAAATGGGCGACATGATATTTTTCTGAAGGCGTCAGTCACCCTAACACCTGCACTACCACTACTACCAGCCAGTTGTGTATGTATCTTCGTTCGCACAATTACTATGTAAAGATGAATGCAACGCTGATGGAGCGATGACCCAGTTTATATTGGTCCTTGGAAAACAACAGAAGCTCACAGAACACTAACTTTTATTACGTACACATCTGTGTAGAAGCGTGTTGTGTATATTTTTGCATGTGTGTCTTTTAAGCGATCTTGTGCGCCTATCTCAATTGTATGGGATAATCGTAATGCTGATACTTACGAAGGTAGTATTCAAGAGACAGGTTTTTGAGAGATGAGTTATTACTGTCGACTGCTTGTGTGTTGAATGCAACGGCGAACCGCGGCCATCATTCAGTTTTCGCCGGTTAGGGTAGATCCCCCGATGGAAGTCAGTCCATGAGAATTTCAACTAGATAGCAAAATAGAATGGATGTTTGCTTGACGAGACAAACCTTACGCGTATTATGTCTCCTAAGAACTTTTTATTTAAGAACAGGTACCTAAGTGGAACTTCAACAGTAGGTACACTGGTGGTTTGGTTTACGTTTAAGAGGTGGTATAGATAGACTAACTAGTAGGCCTATGTTCTTTAGGGTGGGTTTCGCAAAGTCCCGCATCCAAAGAAACAATTCGCACAGTACGAACTACCAAAAAAAAAACACAAAAATACGTCTTGTATGCCCTATGAAAAGCTGAAAAAAAATGCAATTTCAATATGACCATGGTCATATTAAGTCGGGGAAAAAGTTTTTCCGCATTATAGTATGTATGAACTTGTAATAAAATGCCATTTAATTTAACCCTTTTTATAGGGATAGAAATAGGTACTTCGAAACGTAGGAGTATAATTCACGATAACAGAGGCAGTTCGATTAACTTGCTCCCAAGTGTTGAGTTGACTCGTCTTGACACTATTTATTGGCTTTATTAACATGACATTCGTCGTGTTACAGCAACTACCACATTGGTTCAATATTGTTTAGTGACACTAGAATATGTTTTCATCAGGATTTATTTATCGCTCTGGGCTTTTAGACTATTAGCCTTTAAAAAAATAGTAGGATGAAGAACCCTGTAAAAGGAAATCGATCCACAAATGAATCGCACCCTACGCTCTCGATATCTCCAAATTTAACACGTTATTTTGGCAATATTATCATAACAATGTGATAGTATCAGTGCCATATCTAAAAGGTAAACGTTTAACTGTAATTACAGAGATAATACGACTATTGCTAAAAATACCGCTCATAGAATGAAACGTAGATAGAGTGTTGGAAACACAGTTTGCCTATATTTTGATAGGTACATATTTTTTGGAGGTAAGTAAAGTTGATAACAGCGTTGACCTTGCCTGATAAACGATTAAGTATTAATATATCATAACAAAATGAAAGCATCGGTCAAGTGTGAGTCTAACTCGCGACATTGGGGATTCCGTACAAACAAATAAGTTAAGGAAATTAAATCTGCAAAAACATATATATTTTTATACGGTTTACGTAATTTGTCCTTTACCTGCTGTAGTGTAAGATGTTACTTAGCACCAAATTCCAAGATTCTAAGTTCAGGGGAAGTACCCTGTAGGTTTTGAATCTCATGTGAATGTTGCAAATGACCACGCAAAAAATCGTCCCAACCCACCAACAGATTTCAAACGTATCTTATTTAATACATCATGGTATCATGATCATTTTTTATTATGACGACATCATCGTAAGTCATGGGGTTAACGTGCAAAAAAACAATTCTTGTTCACTTTTTTCAGTACAAAAATTTTTAGGCACACTCTTTAACTATTAAAAAAGCTATTGATAGAGAACAGCCGTGAGTCGCATAGGTAAAATAACGGTCTAATCTCACTGTACCCTCGCCCCTTGCCATGCTAACATGCGTGCGCGCACCTCAGTCGTGTCCTGTACGTTCCGCTGTGTTCACGTTGTTTATCTGTGCAATATCGGCTTGTTTGCAGCTATTACAGACCTCTACTTGTTTATTGGGCCCTTTGATAGTTAATTAACAACAACAAAGAAATGTTTAAAAATACTAACATAAAATGTTGTTTTTTTATCAAAAATATACATACTTACACAATACACTTGAATATTTTTGCTATTAATACCTAAAATGTTCAGCTGAACCATTGTGTGTTGTAATTAATAACTAGGTAAACGTAGTTATTTAAGAAAATAAACACCCTTTTTCAACTAAAATGTTTTTATTTTTTATTTAATAATCCCATATATTTATGGACAAAAAATTGATATTTGTCTTTTTATGGGACTTCATAATTATATTAAAACTAGTCCCAAGTCTGTTGGTGCTTGGGACAGAGCCCATACAATTTTTTGCATACTCCTTTGCAACATATACGATTGTATCTTTTTACAGCATCTTTAAGGATAGTGGTCCTGGTATATGGAATTCCAGCTTCACCTCCACGTGTTCCAGAGAAAAAGGGTCAGGGTCAGGGTGACAGACAGACGAACAAATAACAAAATGATCCGTTAAGGGCTCCGCTTTTTTCCTTTCGAAGTACGAGACCCTGTAAATGTCCTCTTGGTCATTGATAGGTAGATAGCACCGACACGTGGTAGTATACTCAGAGCACAGATATCGTATCTGGAGGCAGTTCTGGAGAACGTATTAATAGCGATTTTTAACTTGCCTTCTCCATCGGAATAATACCTTTTCGATTATAATTCCTTGTAGGAGAATGCCTTGAGAGACTTACACCCAGCTGTAGGCAGAGTAAAAAACTTTATATTGTATAGTCCGGTAAATAAGTCAAGGCCAGTGTCTGTGAGCTTACTTCCGACAGAATCGAGTTCTGTTACAATCGACTTGGGATCGAGTACTTTAGAACTCATCTCTAGCGCTCATTTGTGCAACACGAGTTGGAACTACGTTCGGTTAAGAAAACAGTATGCTCTTTAGCTTGATACGGTTTGTTTCTTTTAGTACCTTTTTAGGATCGAATCGAGAACTGAATTAAAAGCGGAAGCAAGGAGTTCAGGACTTCACCAGTTCAGGAGAAGGGCGAGACACTATTTTTGCCAAAAACTGCGTTGAATTTTTATGAAGCCATGATCATCATACAAGAACTTCAACAGGCTACATGGTACGTAAATAAAAATAAAATCCGTAGGTAATTATTAAAATAAACATTTAATATGCATACAAATATAAAGGTATAATCACAGGATAAAAAGAGAGAATATAATTCAATGGTTTATAACCTATGTATATATATTAAATTTATTATTATTTTATTTTAAAAATAATGTAAAATTAGTATAAAATTTAAGTATGTATAATCTGTAACGGTATATTTTTAAATACATCTTTATAATTTTTAGCACCTTTCAAGTAACTCCACTAATAAATTAATTGCATACCAGAAAAATAATGCTATGCAAAAAAAAACAATTGAGTAACATAACATGCCTCACAAAAAACAATAGAAAGCATTACAAACCCTGATATTTTTTTATAGAATTCACACGAATAAAAATGTGATTTGTACATCTGACATATGATTTATAAAACACTTTTTGTTTAAAACACTAACTTGCACTCTAAATTGTACAATTGATACAGGTATCTAAATGCGCTCTACAATTGTAAAATGTGTATTGAATTTGGGCCTGTATGACTCGGCAAGATGGTTAGGTTATGGTTATTTTTTATGGCAACACAAAACGAATTGAGGCTCATCTGATTGAGTCGTCAAGATGGTATGGTTATGTTTTATGACCACACGATACTTTGGGTGTTCAAATGTTTATACTCTAAATTTATCTAGAATTAAGTTGTAACTACACTATTACATTAGGTAAGCTCCTGTAATGATAGTTGTAAGTGGTTAAATAAATAAATAAATAAATAAAAATTAGGTGATGGTTTACCTTAAAAGTTTTACTATGTTTGTTGAACCAAACTTTTTAAGATTTACTATTTTGATATTAGATTCAATCATAATTTTAAAACTGTTTAACTAAACGAATTACTATTAAAATTTATTCGTTCAGTAAAACAGTTATGCAATTATGATTTTAAAAGATATTTTATTTATTTAGTGTGCAAGTTAGAAGTCAGTATTATTACTTAAAAATAATTAC
This sequence comes from Chrysodeixis includens, assembly GCA_941860345.1. Taxonomy (NCBI): domain Eukaryota; kingdom Metazoa; phylum Arthropoda; class Insecta; order Lepidoptera; family Noctuidae; genus Chrysodeixis; species Chrysodeixis includens. The sequence continues at coordinate 10,962,421 of OW796105.1, forward strand.
AATCGCTTACATTATTTTATACATTTCATGTCAATGATATAAAACTATATAAAAAAAATAGATTTTTTTCCTAAAAACTACTTTTTTGGGGTCCGCTACAGCATCAACATGGTCAAGTCTTTACATAGCAAAGTTTTATCAATATCTCAAAATTGTCCGACTGCTTTAGCACATCTAGATTCTTCTTCTGATCGTCAGTCAACGTTCGCCTATCATCTCTTTTAATAGTTTCATGGCTAACGTTTTCCGAAAATAATTTATAAAGAGCTTTTATAGCATCGCCATCTTTTGCAAACATAAAAGCTTTCTTTAATAGCTCAGTGGAGAAATCGCGAGAATCGAAGACGTCGCTGATCACGTCTAGGAACGGGTTGCCGTGGTCCAGAACATTCCCGAGGTCGATACCCGTCAGCATCTTGCCGGTCTTCTTCATCAAACACACCCTACACTTGGACAAAACATTCGCAATGTCTGCGAGGAGCATCTCCAGCACCACGTGGAACGTCTGGTCCCGCTTGAACCTCAACTGGCACTGACTCAACGTCCGATTCGGGTAATCCAGTAAATCCCTCAACTGATCTATCCTAGTTATCAGACATTTTATCCATCTGTCTCGTATCGATCTAGATGTATCCTTCGAGATATCAATTGCGATGTATACGTTTGTATCTAAATCTTCTATTCCATCGAACTTGTGGTTGTGTACGGCTGGTTGCTGCGATGTCCCGCAGGATCTTTCCATTTCGTCCAATATTTTGTTTACGATTTCTACTGTCGGTTGATCAGGATTACTATTTTTAACATTTTTATCAAATTCCACTCTTTGAGCAGAAAACCTATCTATCTCGTAAAGGAAAAACATAAGTGCATGTTGAATGTTACTCCAATGATCTGTTAAGTCCTGTATTAGATCCAACTTATCTAATAATATTTGATCATTTGCGTCCTTCATGTATTTCTTTAATTTACCAAGCCTATCTTTTATATTTTGTCTAGAGGGCCAATCTGGTAATTCCTTTATTTTTTTAAATCTTTTCAAATCCTTATTAACTTCTTGGATGTTGTTGTAATTATCTGCTAAGTTTGGTAAAGCTTGTCTGATGTTTTGTATATGTTTCGGTAAAATAACCATCGCATTTTCTGCAATCAATTCTATAAATAACACTCTTAGCTGTAACAACCTGTCCTTGTTTTCGTAAACAAAGGGTATTTCCTGTAGGAGGTCTCTCGACAGGCCAGTGTATTGCCATACGTCTTGGTAATATTTTTTTTCAAAGTCACTGCCGTCCTTACGATAACGATCGATAATATCATTCTGTAAACTAGCCTCGCAGGGTAACTGAAAGATTCTATCATTAAGTAAATCATCGCCTTTGTCGACAAAAGACTTGTCGAGAATATATTTATAAATGTTAAGAATAGATTTTATACTATCAAGCATCTTTTGTAAGTCCTTCTGTACATTATTAAATGTCAGATCATGGCTATTTGTGACTAAGATTCTTCTACTTAGTTGATCTTGCTCTACTTTTGACAAATATAATCTTATATTACGAAGATGTTGCAACGTTTCATTAGACAAGTCTATTTGAAGCAATGCTTCAGTTGTTTTCGATACATGTTCAGACTCTGTCGTGCTTTTCATCATTTCTCCAATAACTTGGAGGGTTCGTTCTATCATCAATACATTCAAGCCCTGATTGTTCAGTACGACTTTAATATAATGACAAACTTTTTGTAACGAATAATTATCTCGTAAGTAATGCATTGGCTTCAAATAATTATTATCCAGCAATTCCTCTATTTTTTCCTTTCCTTGTGTTGCTTGATTTGTGGTCAAATTTGGTGGAGATTTGCAGATCACATGCTTAATTAGTATTCGTTTCAAATACTTTAGATGCTTTTTAAATTTTTTTCGCTCTAGGTACAGCACAGAAGAATTATAAATTTTCTCTTCATCGTATCGTAGGTTTAGGGTACAAAATTGACCATTATGAATGCCAAGACGATTCTCTTTAACTGCGAGCTGTCTATTGGGAGATAAATATAGTCGCCAATCCTCTTTGATCCGGTACACGAAATGATAGAGTTCGCTTTCAATATCTTCGTATAATTTTGCCAAGCGAGTATACTGAACGCTCCTAGTATTGGGTTTGGTTTGTTTGTTATTTATTGTAAATCGTTTCTTAAGGTGGTTTCGTAGCACGGTTAAATTCTCCAAAATTATTAATGACACATTTAAATCAAGCTTACGGAAGTACAACTCATACATGGTGTATGCTAATACTTTTCCGAAAATACTGTCTTTATCTTGTATTGAGGCTTGGTTTTCCAGATCAATTTCGAGTATACTATTTTTAATTCTTACCTTATCTATATTTGAATAATAATCATATGTACGTAAAACTTTATAGAGCAAAGTTCCCACAACTTTACCCTCATTTTTGATACCAATGGCAGGATTAAATTTGTTCTTCAGCTTCTGTACGACGCTATAGAGTTTGCATTGAAACTCATTGAACTTTATCAGACAATGTACATCTGTTAGCATCTTTTGTTCTTGTATTAACCGGCCTTCACAGAGTGCTTTAGCGTCTTTAAGCAGAAGGCCAAGTGTCGCCATAGTATTGACGACATAGTCCGCGTCCTTGTGGCCCGACCAGTGTGTGTCGCCGCACCAGTAGTCGTACAGCATCTCCGGTATGTTGTAGTCATTTGAGCATATCGCGTAGGACATCGCTTTCTTCCTCTTCTGATTCAACTGCTCTTCACTCAGACCTGTCTCGGGCATGTACTCCAAGATGTCGGTCTCGTGCAACAGATAATAGAGAATATGTGCTCGCTTGTGTAAACACGCGGAAATAATCAAATCAAGCTGTGTGTTGTACTGCTCCCCAACATTGTGCAGGTTAGCAAGCATGTTTTTATCCAATGATATATAGCTATGTAGTAAATCCACATTTTGTACTACATCTTCGAAGTTCCCTTTTTCAATAGCATCACTCAATTTTTTTAAGGCGTTTATTATTATTGTTTTTGTAGTATTTGCAGTTCCTGCGACATTTATACTAGGATTCATTTTTGAGATCTGGAACTGACTGTAATTAAAAAAAAAACTTTCATGAACACACGTAATAATACATTTAAGATACCCAAGTTAATAATTAATTTTAATTGCGAGGACACCATGATGCCGGTAAGTAATTATCTAAACCGGAAAATGGTCGTCATTATCCTTATTTGCTACCCAAAATTCAACAACAGTACGAAACAAACTGGTTGAACAACAAAGATTATTCCTAAAGAAACAAATAGGTACACTTTCACCCATTGCACCGAAGCACAAAGGACTGTATACATATTTAAATATGAAGAAAATTGTTCGTTAAATCTAGTTTACACACAACAGATGGTGCTGTATAGCGTCGCCTGAATCGAGCTACATTTGTTTTATGCAGAATCATTAATTTATAGCTCTTGTTGCTCTTACTGTGGGAGGAAAAAATTTAGAATGTATTTATTTCTAAAATTCTGCCTTCACAGCTCCCGTGTGTCAAGACCGTCCCTTCAAAACATTTGACAAGGCAATCTTGCTGTTTTACCACCTTAATTAAAAGTAAAAATATATTTACTTTCAAATAAATAGTGTTCTAGTGTTTTCTGTATGACTAATGATAGTCAACATTTTAGGTTATACTTATTACGCCGAAGAATTCGAAATTTCCCGCTGTTTTCTGTTAACCAACGCAAATTGTTAGTTTTAAAACAAATTTAGTTTAGTACAAAACTTTTCACATTCTGTTTGATGAGATAGAACTCTTTTTACAAACGCAAGAGTTACTTAAATGATTAACAAGAATATAAATAGCATATTAAAGGATACAAATAGCGCAAAAAATCAAGAATAAACATATTTTCATATTTTGTACGAATAAAATTACGGTAAGTACCTTTTAAATGAAATTCACCGCCAAATGTTATAAGAAAGCTGTGAATTCTGCCGGTAAACTAAGCTCTACAAAACATGTTTGGACCTGATTGGATAAAAATAGCCTGACGGGCACAGATAAAATATACTTAGATACGTTTTTTTATAAGTAATTAGGCCAACAAAATCTGTTTTACGCAGAAAGCAAAAATTATTACTCGGTAAATAATTTGATATTAACAACTAAACAGCGTAAATGACTGTAATTGTACCTATTATTTAAAGTTTAGTAGTGTCCCTTAGCGAAAATCTATTACTGGTTATCTCTCTTCATTAACAACAGACGTTTTGGTTTAATCAGCATCTAAGTTGATTCTTATTAGAAATTAAAGTCACAGTTAACATTATTTTTCTAATAAGAATCAACTTCAAAAATAAAATAAACCTACTTCTAAACTAGACAAAAGCCGAAGTTTGAGTCAATAATTGATAACTTAGCGATAACATTTTTTTTTTCAATAAATAAGTTCTAACAGTGTATGCCCAGTGATACTTAATCTCATAACGATTATATTATTATAATAATATTACTTACCCCGAGAATAAATTACTTATTGAATACTGTAGTCTAATAACGATTTATAAGTAAGTACTCACAATATAAGAATCAGATAGATATAGGTAAACTATTTGTTGATTTATATTTTAAAGTACTTTTTGAGTGTGATCCAGATAAAACGGCGCGCTTCCCTCTAGCACAGATAAGATACTGCGTTCCGGAACGAGGCAGTACCTTACTCAACAATTGGCATCAAATTAATATTAACAACAATTAAACCCCATCAGAGCGAGTAAGTACTTAGTTACCTCAACATGTGGATAACGCGAAACCTGAGGGCATTAGCTTACCTTTTTACACCTTAAGATAAAAAAAATATCTGAAGGTCTTAGGAAGTAGGGCATATCCGCAGGGCAGTTAGTGGCGAGCTGTTTGTGAGTGGCGACACGAAACTTAAATGCCCCAGGTCACTCCTTAAGTACTTCCAGCTCTTACTTGCCTTAACTGGCAGGCTAGAGAGAGGTCACTAGAGCCATATGTTGGGGGGCTCGGTAATGTCTAATGGCGTAACGACGACGAAACCCGATAAGGGCCTGTGACCCGCAATGGCGAAATTGGTGCCACACCTCTCTACGCCCCTAGCCTCTGATGGCGGACAATCAGTTGAACAGGCGGGTCAGCTCAGCACTTGCTAGTTTAATATCATTTTTATATGAATTGAAATTTTTGAACTGCAGTTGCCATAACATTTCAAAGTATTTAAAGGATACTGTACATTTAATATCATTCTACCAATGCCTAGCCCAAATTTATTCTAGTTTTGTAGCAACCTTAGGCTGTCCATGTCTGTTCTTCCATAGAACAGGGGCGACATTACAATTTAGATTAAATTTTTTACATGGCCTTTGCATGTTTGACCTGTGTAACCGACTTTAAAAAGAACTGGATTTCCCATGAAGTTGTCCCGAGAACTTAAAGAAATTAACTACTAATCAATGTTTAATATAGATAATCATAAACTACTGTTGGGTAGGTAAAGCTGCGCGATTCTATTTGGGAAAGGTTAGTATTAGTCGGGTTTTCGAAATTTTATAGCATTTACAGTCACAATTATTCACTACTTAAAAGGGCACTCCTAAAAACTTTTTCTCCTTGGATTAAACTTTTCAATACAAAAATCATGCGACCAAAATGTACCCAGTCTACTGAAACTTTCGAATTCTAAGCTGCACTCAGTTGAACAGCTTACAAGTGACGGCATAGTGCTGAATCTTATTATTTTATGCTCTTATATCGTTCTAGATAAGACGTCACCTAGTGGTTGAAATAACCCACCATAAAATTTAATATTTTTATGAATTTAAAGTTTAGTAATTAGGTTGACATCACTATTCATGTTATCGCTTTTCGTAAGGGTGCTTAGACATAGAGAATGCTTGTTAATACTAGTGCTTGCAACAAGTACTTTTAATGACTAATATTGTTCACTAGCTTTTGCCCGCGGCTTCCCATGCGTTAAGAAGTATTATTGTTTAGCAAGTTAGTATAAAAAAATAGGGCCTGCAAAACTTCTTTGTACACAATATTCTTAACTAATTTGTCATTTGGCGCTAAAACTATCAAGCTACTGGGAGAACTTACTCGTGAACAAGCAACGTAAAACTGCCCATGAGAGAAGCAATGTTCTCTCAAGTCAATACCCGCAAATTTGAGAGTTTGCCCCTGAGACTTATCATGGCAAGTAAAAAATCTAAGAAGATTTATACAAACATCCCCTATTTCATCCCCTTATGGGTGGAATTTATCAAAATCTTTTCTTAGCGGATGCCTACGCCATAGTACCTATGTGCATGCAAATTCTCAGCCCGATCGGTTTAATTTTGACAAAGTTTCATACAAAATTTAATTCCCAATTTTATCCCTTTAAGGGTTGAATTTATCAAAATCCTTTCTTAGCGGATACCAACATCATAACATCTACCTACTTGCATGCCAAATTTCAGCCCGATCCGTCCAGTAGTTTGGGCTGTGCGTTAATAGATCACTATGTCAGTTAGTCAGTCACCTTTGAGTTTTATAGATATAAAAAAAATTACAAATTATATACTAAAACCACTCTATAAATTAGTCAAGCTAGCTCATTTAAGGAACCATTTTTTTCATACAACCATCTTAATATTATACTAATAAAAAAAGCCACAGTGCTGCAGTATGGATTCGAAAATTCATAACCTCCTCTAGGCAGTCGGTTAAAAAACCTATGTGTTAATTCAGGGTAAAAGCTAACTTTCATTAAAATTGATTGAGCCGTTTAAGCGCGAATGAGTAACAAACATCCATTCCTACTCACAAACTTTATTTTTTTTTTTATATTAGTAGGATTACTTTTACTTTCCGTGTGGTGTCCGGATATTTTCCGTGTGGTGTCCGGATATAAAGAATAGCACCACCCCATATCCTCCACTGGGTGTCGTAAAAGGCGACTAATGGACCTTAAGACCCAGTGCACTGTACCAAGCACCTTGGGTCACCCGAATGATAGCGGGTAAGCCATCAACAAATGCATTCCCAAAGAGGGTTAGTGTCAGGCAGGCGGCCGACTATAAAACCATAGCCAAATCTTTAAGCAACATGTCTAGAAGACGTGTTGCGCCGACCCCAAGTGAAATGGGATAAAGGCAGGAAGATAATATAAAAATATTAGTAGGATTACGCTACTCATAACTTAACTCGTAATCATGTGAAGTCACAGAACACGTCACGTCTTCCGTGTTCGTCGTGCAGATAATCATTTCTCATTGAAATTGTTCATCACAAATGGTCAGTCGGTGTTTAAGTAAAACGATTCAGAAATCAAAAAGTAAATTAAAACAAAAAGTAAAAATTTAACATTTTTATTAAATAATATTCTCATCGCTCACGTTGTTAAAAAGCTTCCACACTGTTTGTTCCATAATTTACGCTCACAACACACTGAACTTAGCAACTACAAACCACACAGTCTGTATAAAAAATCGACTAAATAATAATAGGCTTAGACGCTTAACTTACTAAATAGTCTATGAACTTGACGATTTTTACTTATAAAGGCAACGGTAACGGGTTGTAATGCCTATGTCTGGCAGTCTGAGACCTATTGTTATGTTAGTACCGCGGTAGATACTCCGCACTCCACGATAGTGCTCGGGGCACTCTTAAGCTAACTACAGCTGATCTAATCGTCTCCGGCTGATCTCTTCGCCTTCCTGGCCCGGGGCGACTGTTTGGGTGACTTGGGCGATTTTTCTGTAATGAAATATAATGAATTAGTATAAGCATGAGGCAGTAATGACAATGCGATGTGAAGGTGTCGGGCGTGGTACGTACTGAGCTGGTTGACGACCTCCTTGGGCAGCCAGTCGTAGTCCACGTCGTTGGCCGTGCCGGTCTCGAGCGGGCGCGGCGCGGCGCGCGGGGCCTTGCGGCGCGCGAGCGACGACAGCGCCTGCTGGCCCAGCACCAGCGCCAGCACGCCGCCCGCGCCCAGGAACACGTACAGGAAGAACGTCTCGCCGTCCAGACCCTCCGACACCTCCACGATGTTCAGCGTCTGGTTGTACACCGCCTCCTGCGCACACACACCCAACATATTACTTGTTTGCCACAACAATCTTGTTACTAGTTTGTTTTACACACAGCTGAGGTTCAAACTTTATCTACTCCAACAGGAACATCACGAAGCCTTCTGTTGTCTTACACATGATCGTAATATCATATCCTAGTTTGAGCAAAGTACTAACTAACTAGTCTACATGAATAAAATGTAAAAAGCTATCAAACCTGGTAGAAGTTTCCGCTGGCATCTCTGTAGTTGAGCTGGATGTTCAGTCCGAAGGGTCTGCCAGCGAAGGCTTCGTTGGGGATGAAGGAGTAAGCAAAGGTGGCCTCTTGCTTGGGCTTCACTTCCTTGTTGTAGGGCAGAGCGGTGAAGTTCTGGATGTAGTATGTGTAGTCCATGGGGTATCTGAAGGAGGCCTCCATTGACTCCACAAGGTAGTCCTCAGCACCCTTGTTGATGAAACCAACGAGGAACTCTACTGGGAAACCGGCTTGAATGTCTGTAAAGATACATTTATAGTAAATAATGGTTTTTGTTTCTTGTTTTGTTAGTGTTACAGTCAAATAATAGTTATATGGGATTTTTTTTCTGTCGGTGCAACAGTTGATCAGAATTCATGAATTAAAATGATAGGTTTTAAAAGTAACACATTAAAAACCTTATTTACAGTTCACATCTGTTTATATTTTGGCACTATTTATTATAATTTTGAAGCATTGCCAATTAAATCTACCAACAGAGTCAATGATAACAGAAATAGGTATGTATATTGACCTACTTTACATCTTAATTATAAAAAAAAAACCTGGCAACTGTGGACATGCAACCAGAATAACTTTAAAACTTACTTTAATCTACAAAATATATAGTATATATTGGATGTCCAAAAGAGCTTCTTATGGAAACTAATTAGATCATGACTTAATCAAAAACAGCTAAGATATGTTTTATTTTTAATTTAAGTATTTAAAATAAATATCTAGTTAGGATTTCGTTTCAATTGGTACTAAGGGCTAAAAGTTTTTGAAACTTATGTTAACTCAACATATTCAAAACCTTTGTATTTGCTCCGTGTTCAAAACCCATTCTGTTATATTAGCCTAATCATTGAACACGGGATGGTTATCTAGTTGTTATCTCACTTGCAATGTTTGGTGTGTTAACATTGAAATTGATTTGTAAACTTGTACAGACAGATTGTCATTAAATAAATCTGCAGAATTTTATTCTTATTTAGAGCTACAAGGATCTTTTGGCACATGTATGACATTAACATGATGGTCTCGGTGTGTATATTCTATCTGTTAAGTGATGGTTTTTCATGTATGGCACAAGTTTCGATTTCTGACACATGCCGAAAGATCCTTGTAGCTCTATACTAATTAGTCAGGCATATTGAGCAAGATACATAAACAAACAAGTGAATGCTGACCCTAACTAAGTCTGGGAAAATGCTAGTCTGAAGATGGTCTTAAGAAATGGCAACACCGTGAGTTTACAGGCTTTTTAATAATTATATGATAGTATGATGTTCACCTGCATCTCGCTACCATATAAATAGTTATTACTAGCGTAAATGCACAATAAGAAAACAATGGGTATTGTTTTATGATTATGATTTTTATGATACTATACATATTAGACAGACAGTAGGTACAAATTAAAATGTAGTGAGAGATGAAGAGCCCTGACGGCCTACCACAACAGCTTAAAGTTAATATTATAGGTGTGAAAGTGAGATGGCATACTATACAGCTCCATCTTTTACCCCCGCAATAATATATTATTACTTTCAAATGGTTGTTGTAGGCTCTCTGAACAATCGCGGTGGTTTGCGAAAGCGTTTTAGAGGACCCCGACAATAGGGAACGGAGAAGCATTTCAGTAACAAAGAAAAGTGCTCTCTGAACTAAAAAATAGCTCTACATATAATCTCAAGCTAAGCATGCTAAGTAGCTTGTATTATGAGTACTAGACAAGTGATAAACATGAATACATATTTTTAAATGCAAACATATAGATAAAGTCAGACACAGAACAAATGATTGTGCTCATCACACTAACATTTGTTCTAGGTGGGAATCAAAGCCACAACTTTCAGTATAGCAGTCAGGGCCAGTAACCACCAATCCAACAGGACCTTCAAAGTGATAATAAACTTACCAAAAGTAGAGTCTCCTAAGCTGGTAACTGGTTTGATGAAGAGGATGGTTGTGTCAACGTCTTGTGAGGACTTTACCACGGAGTCATCATCCTCGCCGAGCGTGTCGTCTCCCACCACCTGGCTGTCTTCACCTTCTATGTCCACTACATCGTCCAGCTCGTCTTCCTCTGCTCTCGCGAGGATTGTGTTGGCTGGAATATCAACATTTAGGTTTAAGTATTTCAGCAAACCAAGAAAAACTCATTGTAACTTAGTTTGTCTATGTTTAGATTATATTACATGATTTCTAAGTAGTAAGTTATGTGCTTCCTTCTTAGACTAGTTTAAATATTTGATTTTTACTTTTTTTATGCTATATTCTTCTTAAAGCTTGAATGTTGTAATAATTACAATGTATAATGACTTAAAGTATGTCTTACATATAAAAGGTAAATAAGAGAAATGTTCCTACATAACATGTGATGTGGAATTAGGGCAAGTTAGAAGGGAATATTTTAAGTTTAAGGTGGATATACACTATTCAAGTTTTGGTTACTACTAAACAGATATCAATATAGAAGTATATGAAACATATGGGTCTTATGATCTTACTGTAACAAAAAGACTTGATTGATCAAGGCATAAAGCATAATATATGATTCTATCATGAATGTTCATACCAAACTATATCTCTGAACCCATAGCTCTAAGATAAGGGATTAATGCAAAAGGATTGTGTGATTTTCTAAACATATTGTAGTCTTGGCAAATAAGCTACAAGCTTTAATTCAAGATTATGGATATTTAAATAGTGTGGGTATTATAATAAATTTAAGAAGCTGCTCAGTACCGAATTATCTAATGTAACAGATGTGAGTGTATAACACATTCAATGATAAATTACAACGATATTCTAATTAGATAACGAGAAGTGAAGTCTAGAACAATAAATAAGCGTATACTGCAATAACTTTCTCTCAAAAAACGTAACATATTCGGTGCCACGTACTTGGAAAGAAAAAAATATAGATATAATTCTTTTTTATCAAAACTCACCGCTTTGGAAACACAGCAGGGCCGCAGGGAGGACCAGGAGCGTCAAATATATTAACTTCATTTTGATTTAATGTGTATTTTATTATTATAAGTCTTTAAAACGACGGCGACTACACAACTAGATAGTAGGCCATTCACTTTTGTAACAACAGCCCAACGGAGCAAGAAACTTACGGCAAAATGCCAATTTTCTTTCCAACTCGATTGACGTGGAATCTTATGTCACTAATGGTGCGACTCTCCCTAAACCGACTATCGGAAATTACCGGACATAAATTTAATCCGTATATTCTCGATATGATAACTGTACCGTTTTATAACAGTTCTTTTTGTTAAAATTTCTAAAATGATCTAATAACTAATAAAAAAAAATTGAACTAATGTTGTTATTCTGATTTCATAGTTAATGCTCTTAAACCTTTTTTTATAACAAAAATAATATAATTTCCATGACTATCATCCAAGATCATCCATCATTACGTCATTAATATAAATAATATAAATTAGTACCGATAAATTTCTATATCGATTTCGTTTAATCAGTTTTAAATAGTTTGATTGAAATATTATTATGTGTTGTAGTCCGCGGACTTAGAATACAATATGTTTTTTCAATTATTTGTGTTTAGTATTCTTAGCTGACGTGTTAAACTTGACCCAATCAAATTTTTAACTTTAAAAACAGTTATGAGTTTGATAAAGTTCAAGCCTAAGATATTAAAGCCAATATAATTATCAGACATAGTGAATAAAATAATAGAATTTTATTACTTTACAAAAACTCAAAAAACCGATACAAATTAATGTATAAAGGCACATCCTTACGAATCAATTTCATCTATAATAGTAATGAGAATATCAAACCTAAAAAATATTTAGTCGATTCTCAGAATTAGTAAGCAATTTACTAAAGTGTGACGTCACTTCGCTTGTCAATTTCTTTTCCACACACGCCATTCAAGGTGCACGTGTATTATTCACGAATTGCTCGATATCTAAGCTAAAATGGACAAGCCCAACGTTCTTGCTCGCGTCGTCAAGGTTTTGGGCCGTACCGGATCCCAGGGACAATGTACCCAGGTCAAAGTAGAATTCATCGGAGAGACTAGCCGTCAGATCATCAGGAACGTGAAGGGACCCGTGCGTGATGGTGATATCCTCACCCTGCTGGAGTCTGAGCGTGAAGCCAGGAGACTGCGATAAGCGGTAATTATCTTACTTTATTTAATAAAATGTTTTTGTTTCTAATCACTAATATTATGCATATTTATTCTAATTTGTAGGTTATGTAGACGAACTAGTCCGGCTAATGCCTAGTTTTCGTAGCGTAACTAACAAACTATTGTTTTAGATGCGGGTGTCAAATCCCTATTTGTACAATTTTGGATATCAAACACTTAAATTTCCAGTGGAACATGGCAAAGAATGTTGTACAATACAAGCTTGTGAAGTCAATACTCGTTCAAACCTTAGATTAAACAAATTATGTACTTTAATTTATAAACATTCATTCTTATAGAACAAAAATTTGTATGTGAAATTTTGGTATACTTTTGTTTTATTTCATCACCAAGTTTTAATTTCTCTTCATAACATCATAACAGGTATCATATAACATCATATCTTAAATGAGAAAACTGGTAGATTGTATTGAACTATTGACCCAAGTCTATTCCAATTTGCAATGCTTAGAAATACAAATTATCTTTATTTAGTGAATGTATACACACAGCATTTGTATGAAATGTAATAACTCAGTTTTGAGCATTAGCTTTTAGTTGATTCCTTAATTACATTGCATTTGTGTTACAAGATGTACCAAGCTACACTTATCTTTTTTTTTAATATGTAAATGTAATTAAATTTTACAATGATGACAATGAATTTTACATACTTTGTAATAATACAATGTATGCATTGTATAATTGCAGCATTCAGTTCTTTGCCAATATGTCGCTTAAACATGTAATGTTACATTCGATGTGAATGCTTCCTGTGATGGGACAACTTCACTGTTTTAATAATACTATTGCAGTCCTTGAGCAAATCCTAACTCCAGTTGCGAGACATCAGGCTTTTTCTTTATGGTTTTTATAATAAGCAATCGGATAAGATGGAGGAAATCTGTTCAAGTGATATAGACATCAGGACTTAATAATAAAAAAAAATTTACAAAAAATGGTCTTAATAATAATAATGTTTTTGTTTGTTTCAGGTGTAAAGCAGTACATTAGGTTAAGGCTCATTATGTACCAACTATCCAAGATATTGTGTTAACTTAAGAAACCGTCAAAGATGACCATCTCATTCTATTTGCACATAATAAACAACTTATCTGTGTATGTTGTTGTTTTATTTTGAAGATAGCTTGGTGTGGGTGATCTCTTAACAAACCATTCTCTATTAGAAACTACTTTTTATAAGACAAATAATTTTGTTTGTAGTTTGATGTTGTACAGAAATAATTGTAATACAATAATAGGTGAAATATTAATATGAAATCATCTGATTCTATTATAGCTAATGCAGTTTGCTAAAATAACAGTATTATGACAACTCATTACTAAACTTTTATTACTGAATTAAAATGCAAGTAATTTAATATGTAAGTTCATTTAATCTTTACTAGCTTTTGCCCTCTGACGAAGTCGGGTAAAAGTAGCCTATGTGCTGTAAATCCAGTGTCAGCTAACTCCGTTACAAAATTGTGCCGTATGTGCGTTAAAAAAAGAAAATTCATCTATCCATACATAAAAATGCACTAACTTTCGCATCAAATTATTAGTAGGATTTGGTAGTAGGTACCAATCTATACCGATCATGTTAGTTTAGTCTGCTGTAGATTTTTTTAATTCTGTATATACCTACGGACGATTTGACGCGGGAACGTGCGAGGTTTTGTGGGGTTGTATAGTTTTAAAATTTGTTTAATTTGGCTCGGATAAGTGTGCGTTCACCGATCAAGATTACTGTATAAGTTTGGGGCTTTTAACAATATCTACTACCATCGACGAAAGTTTCAGATATAGGAGCCATGCCTAGCCTATGATAGCAATCACTTTTACAATATTGATGCCGACAGCTGACGCGGCATCATTTCAATAACATTACAAACTACTTAGAGGATTACTAATCTCAATAAATTAATAACGATTGATGAATAGAAAGATAAACACGCAATAGCGTGGTTTTACTACCGCGCCACACGATTAGTTGTGAGAAATAAAATGAATTTAGGTTTTATCGATAAAGTATGGTGCTTGAAAATAAATGTGTATTACGGAAGGCTTTCTAATTTAAAGAAAATAAGATTGAACAGAACAGCCTCTTTATAACCGTGAAGGAAACAATTTATTTTGTAGGTAACGCCTGAAATTAATGTATGAGCTAATCGCTGATTGTTTATTTGAATTTTGAAATGAGAATTTGCGAAATTCGTTGGGTAGGTAGGTAGTGTAAGTTTGTATTATACGACAATAATATATTTAGACTGTGATTATACCTAGATAGTGAGGTTTTTTGTTTTTGATTAAGTTAATAGTCGCTTGTTTGAAATGTAGTACCCACATATGCTTGTGATGTAACTACGGCTACGGCCTACGCGACTATATCAATTAATAATATATTACCTGCCGGTATTTAATTATCTGATAATTACTTTTCCGATTTGTTAACGCTATCAATGATAAACATTTTCGTAAACATTTGTCATAGCAAGGAAATTACTTATCAAGGTACCTACTAGCATGTTTTTAGAGTTTTTTACCTCCAGAGAGTGAAAAACAGAACCCTCTTTCAGAAGAACGAGTGGAGGTATCAAGCTGGTATTTGTAACAAATACTCGGGTCTGCTACCATTTGACAAGAACATATTTTTTTCTTCATACATTAAAATTGCTTCAAAACTTTTGTATGGAACACAGTAGCTATTTTTACTACATATTTTATAACAAAGTCGTATTTCGCTGTCTATCTCTAAGAACGTTAGATCTTTAAAACAATGCAATGGATTTAGATGCATTAATTTTAATCAATTGAATGTTTCAAGAGGAAAGTTTATATGCATGATACATCAGTATTGCACCCGTGGAAAGCTAGAGGAAGGACACTAATATTAAAATACTTTATTACATTTTAGTGTAAGTGTACAGAAAACACTAAAAAATTTAGACTCAGATGAATAATTTGAATATTTATTTTTAACTGTGTCAACGCAAACCATAAATGTGAATGGTTGCAATTTTATAGTATGAGTTTAAACACTCACAAGGTTTTGTTGATAAGATTATAGTAATTACTTTGCTTTTGACAACATTAGAACATTTCATATTACTAGATATTTAATTAGGACAATAAAACAATCACATATCCCCAAATTGTAATTCACATTATATTTATGTTAATTACTAATAATAATATGTATATACATCATCACAATTTTATGAATCAACAAACAATTTTGTTAACATACTTCATAGTAAGTACAGATCGGCACATTACTTCCATTTTGGAATTCTTAATATTCTTGACAACAATAATTATTTCAAAATGAAAATATGTAAAATAAAAAAACATACATAATATTTACAAAAATATACAAAAAACTTTAATATTTTTTTATCCATTACTTTAGGCAATGGTATTGGTGTTCAGCCTCGCATTGTCACAATTTAATTCCCGCCTTTTGGCGACTGGAACGTACGTAAGTTGCATTTTGAGCACTTAGATAGGAAGGTAACTCTGGAAGAATCGCTGGCGTATTTAGGTGTCATATTTCTCACCTTCACACTGACTGGCCCAGAACAAACAGTTCCCAATGCCGCTATAACAAATTAAAATTACTGCTGCAAGGAAGACTACACTGCATACGGTACACGGCTTCCTTTCGAGGAAAAATCCTATTAAATATAACACCATGAACATAACATGAGTGTTCACTAAAGCCGGGTTCACGGGCTTCGGTATTAGAAGCACGGGTATAAGCCATTGCAAACAATACATGTCGTCGGAGTCGCGTGCAGATGTCTTACACTATCGTGCGGCACTAACGGTGATAAGACTTTGTATCACAATCGACATGTTTCAAGTAACTATTATTATTTGAATAGGAAGAAGCCTGGATAATGTGACGATTTGCGATTAATTTTTGACAGATGATAATTTAGTTGCCCTTGCCACAGATATTAAAACTGCCACAGAAAACAAACTTCAGCCCATCATCGTTCCGTTTCACTTAATTTTTCTGTCCATGTAGTCTCTGTACACTTTAATGAACACATTAGAGTTGATTAGACCAGTGTACTGCACACTGGTGCATTGAAGGCATTTGTTGGAATGCCTCAGAAAAATATGGAATTTGACACAAAATGTTAAGACAGTGTTATGCTAAAAAGTTATTTAATATGAGACATGAGCTTGTTTAATTAAGCTCATGTCTCATATTAAATAACTTTTTTCATCTAAACATTTAGGTTTGTCGATTAAGAAAAAATATTGTTTCATTCATTATTATAATATCACAATATCTTATTTTATTTGGGTATACATCCCAAAATATGTGTACTCCTAGATACCTTACGTATACGACAAGTTTGCGGTTCGCATAAGGTAAACAAAATGAAGTCTTCTAGCACTAGTAAATAAAACCAATTATTTATTTTAATTAACCTCATAGACATAGGATGTACTGTGATTAACCTATTGCCATGATTGTATGTCGCCTTACAACGTGTGCGCCCGAATAAAAAAAATATTACACAGAATTAAAGTGACGCACTATGATATTTACGGTGATTAAAAGAAAGTACTTAGTAATAAAAGTGCCAACTAAACATTAAAGGTGACGCAAAGCAGTTAATACCACACGAGCGCTGCGTTTAGTGTTAACTGTTAGCTTCTACGCTTTTTAATATTGCGTTTCAACGCAGGTGCCATCGTCACTTTCTTTTTTTTGCGTTGCGTTATAAAACGTTGTTTAGTGATCTCACATACAGCGCTTACAGTTATACTGCACGCAAATCATTATATTTCTGCGAGATATTAAATCCACGATAAGGTGCGGTGGAGGAAAATACAAAATCTAGGTACACAAAAGTAGTGTTTTAATGCAAACCTTTTTTTTTTTAATAAAGCTTATTTCAGACTATACTAGTAGTGACGTGTGCTAAGAGTACACACCTAAAGTAAATAACGAATTGTACTAGTCAACTAAAACTGAAAAAGTATATCACAGTTCAGTGTCAACGCCACTATGATTAAAGTATAGGTACTGCTAGATTCTTTTGTAATGAATTATAAGAATATGCTATTATATTATGACGTAGTCTGTAATGAGCTTTACGTTTTATCCGACTACGTCAGAAGGAGAATTATTTTTTTTTAAATATTCGTCATTAGATTCGAATGTTTTCGTGAAAACTAAACACGATTAAGAAAAGAGTGTGAGAGATTAATCGCAACTGTGCAAGTGATAGTCTAAAATCTATCAACAAGTTAGGTATAATTAACGAAGGGAAACCTAAACGATGCCTTATGGGCGAAAAACGTTTACTCAGCTGGTCTGAAGGGCAACTGCTTGAAGCTAATGTTATTATGTACTAGTTTTTCCCGCTGCTTTGCCCGAGAGGAGGATGGCTATAGCTGCAAAACATTAACCACCTTGGACGAATGTGTGTGTCACCTGTGTGAATCCAGGAGGGACTGCAATTTCGTCCCAATTGATTAAGTCGTTTTAGCGTGCAAGAGTAACAAACATTCATATATCCATCCATAATTACAAACTTACGCGTTTATAAAATTGGTAGGATATTGTTATTTTTAATAGTACATTACACTTTGCGTTGCGTTCCCGTGGTCCATTTTACAAGCACTCCGGTGGTTTTTGCCGGTGAGAGTCCGGCTCACCTTTCCGTCTTCCCCAGGGCGGAGAAAGTCCTAGAGGATTTCACCGAAGAAAAGAAAAAAAAAAAGGTTAGTATACCTATATTGCACTAGGTACTTGCCCTAGTTTGAAGTATCTTTAGATGGTGATCAAACTGTTCCCACAAGCACGATTGAAAATCTTAGTGACTTACAATTGGATATTTGACTTAAACAATCTAAGTAGTCCGTCAGATAGTTTTCCAAAAAATAATGGATACGTGTATTTTTTTCTTTTATCACGCTAACAAAAAAAAATAAGGTGATACGGTAAGTTGAAATCTCGTGTGACGTCACATACAAGTACACTTTTTACTGGCAAGTGACGTTGGTAACCCCCACTTTCGAACGTTTCACTATCTTTGCTACGTTTTATCTTTGTATTTTTTGTTGATTTAATAAAATAAAAAATACGTATCCAGTATTTTTTGAAATCTACCTGATGGACCAATTAGATTTTTTTAGTCAAATAGCCTATTGTAACTATGGAAGTAGTAACAGCTGAAAATCAACCAGCATGCAAGGTATAATCAAGATCGTCCATCTTAATCGATGATCGTTCCTGTACTTGTTATCAAGTGATCCGCACTAGAAAATAACTTTTTAGTCCCCAACCCATTTGCTTTATTTATCGTTGGAGCTCGTTTATCAGTGTCAGTGACGCCCCGTTCCGCCCTCGCCATCTACTATACAAACATTTTTTACAATATTTTTAAGACGCTTACATTTCAGCTTTTAATGGATTCGTCGAGAGGTTTGCTTGATAAGCGGATACAGGTTAATTGCGCCTCTTTGTCTATGGCCTTTTTAGAGAGCTCTTTATCCCAAGATTATAAGTCTGCAGATTTTGCTTATCGTTTTTTTTAAGGCGTCGCTTATATACGAGTATTTACATGATGCGTTATGTTTAAATGTGGATTGTCGTAAGTTATTTTCTTACGTTTTATGTACAAAAACTTACGTTTCCTAAATAATACTTATATCGGATAATATCTTCGACAAAGTAGAAGTTTTTATGTAGGCTATAAAAATGCATTGAATAAACTTAGATGGAGGGGACTGTACTGACAAGAGATAAACTTTTAAATTAATGTAGACGATTCTTAGATTGGATTTATCCACTTCACAATCTCATCCTTTTCGATAGGAGATTTCTCATGTTTCAATAAGAGAAGAGGAGTTCTCAATATAATGGTTGACCGCTAGACAGACATTAAATTAATAACGTAAATGCATTTCGTTGAATATGTATAATTTGTTATAGTAATTTTATTGGTCATTCAATCTATCTATAGGGTTTGTATTTTTTTGTGTTATTGTATAATTGAATTCATTTGTTAAACAAATCCAGTAAAACATTTACATTCAACAAGCCTATATGGGAAGGGTATCGTCCCCATAACGTGTGGAACGCACGGTTCTTGTCAAATTGCTAAATCAATGCATCTGTATCTACATAATGTTGTGTTTGTTGGAAGGCGCTGAGATTCCATGCGTTCTCATTGAAGGTCTCCCCGCGGGTGTCCCGTGAAGGGGCATTACTCTCGCGCATGCGCGGACACCGCGGCTCCTCTCACACCCGCATTTCGGGCGAGTTTCCCGCCGAGCAGAGTGGGCCCGTGTCCGCCATTAAAAATAACAAAAAAATAATGATAATCTATACAGTTTTGTGTATTTTTTAAGAAAAGTTTAGTGTCGTGTAACAATTAATTAAATGCAACAAATAAAAAATGTTTGCTAGTAAACCCAGCGACGTACCACATCTAGCAATTAAAGTGTTCATAACGTTCACTTGTAATTTATTGGCACTCATTCTGTGCCACGACTCGGAATCCGAATCGTTTTAGAGGTAAATAATGACAGTTAAACGACAATAATTAAACTGTAATTAGACAAATAAACAAATAGAAAAATGGCGAACACAGCACATTTGATGAGGCGACAGAGCTCGCGGGACCTGTACGCACAGCGGTCCATCGACAGGATGGAGATGAAGGAGCTGCGGGGCCGACTGGTGACCATGGAGAACGGGCAGCCGTCGCACCGCACGCACGTCATGTACGGCGCCACCAACGAGGCCTTCGAGGACACCAGCCCCAACCGGCGCTCGTCCGAGACGCCCACCAGCAAGGCCAGCTCGGCCGAGGAGCGCGGCGCCGCCAAGCCCGAGGGCGCCGCCGAGCGCGAGTCCTGGGACAGCAAGCTCACCTTCCTGCTGGCCACGGTGGGCTACGCCGTGGGGCTAGGCAACGTGTGGAGGTTCCCTTACCTGGCGCAAAAGAACGGCGGCGGGGCCTTTCTGATCCCTTATTTCGTGATGTTAGCTATTGAGGGGATCCCTATATTTTATTTGGAGCTGGCGATCGGGCAGCGTCTGCGGAAGGGGGCTATAGGGGTCTGGCACCAGGTGTCTCCGTACCTGGGCGGGATCGGGATAAGCTCGGCCGTGGTGTCGTTCAACGTGGCGCTGTACTACAACTCCATCATCGCCTGGTGCCTGTTCTACTTCGCTCAGAGCTTCCAGGCCGAGCTGCCGTGGTCCGAGTGCCCGAAAAAGTATTTTGCCAACGGATCCTACACTACGGAGCCGGAGTGTGCTGTAAGTACCAGTTTGATTCTTTGTCCTTTATGTAACCTAGTCGAATTGCCTCCGGGTACATGTGCAGAGTGCCAGCCACTGCGAATCCGCCTGTAGTGAGTACGAAGTTAGGATTATGCAACAGTGTCAGTCACGTGACAAGTCCACTTTTCCACAATATTGTGACACGCTGCTCTCCAAAGAGCTAGGCTATAAAGCTGTACAGTTTATATTTAATTTTAAACAATGCAGTTTTTAATTGGAATAAATCACAACATTTTTTTCCATTTTAAAAATAAAATTATAAAAAATAATGAATTCGCTTTTTTACTTAGACCTCACATACCTATTAGGATTTATTGTTAGCTAATTGTAGATAAAAAGAAAGTCGTAAAAAACTTCAAGGGTCGGAATTACAATCTGCTTGGAAACCTATTAAGAGAAAAAAATAATGAAATCTTTCTTTGTAAAGTTGATGAAAGTTATTCCATAACCAGCATCCGACCGGCCGTTGTTGAATGATTGCTGGCCAAACAGGACCCAAGGATCGATACTTGTATCCTGGGAACAAAGAACTACAAAATCCGACCTTACTTCGTAGTAATAAATATTATATTAACAGTCAAAAATTACAACTGGTGTGCAGTGGATGTCGAGTGTCGACCATTCTTATACAAGTATTATAATTTGTATGTACAAACAAAACAGGTAAAAAAGAACACAACATAACCAACAAGATGTACAAGGGTACTGCTTATTTCTAAAGAAATCTCTCCCAGCAGACCCGCAATAGGAGAAGTGGTTGATAACGGTAGTCATCAATAAATTGCTATTTAGGGGTACCTGGGTTCTCTATTTAGATAATATATACGACATATCTTCGCCTAGTACCTACTATAACGTAATTAATATGCTGTCGCTATACGCTAGGAGCCACATGTGCAGGAATTAATTAACGCTATCTCAGCGTTCTTATTCTACATAATTATGCAACTCAAAGCTTGTACGGTCAGCAAAAAAGTCCATGAGAACCAGATTTACAAGAAACCACTTAAATATATAAAAAAAGTACTAAGAATGGCAACCACTCACAAGTTTCTGAACTAATATAATACATGACTGTTTTGAATATTAATGATAGTTTGTGAACCTGATTTTGTTTATCAACTTTCGTTACTGAGTATAATGATGTGGTAATAATCTCTTTTTTTTTTCTTGAGGTTGTTCTAGAGCATTTTCTTTACATTTTAGGTGTTCTAATATCATTTTTTTCTATCTAGTTCAAAAAGATATTCATAGAGCGATTTTCAAAAAAACATCAATGTAAATAAAATAAAACTAGAAAGTGCTCGATCATTTTTCTTGCAAATAGTACCTATTTATTGATATTAACAGATATGAGAAAATACATTTTCTTTCAATCTTGAATACAAGTCTTATTCCTCTCGTCTCTCATAACATTTTCACAGCTATATCTATAACCTATCTACCTATAGTGGTATGCCAGGATCGTAGCAAATGGAAAGATGTGATCTCTGCCTACCTCCAAGGGAAAGAGGCGTGACGTTTATGTAGGTATGTACCTATATTTGTATCGGTCAACGGACTCCAAAGGTCACTTTCGGGAGATTCAATGGCCCTAAGTAATCCTATTTCTAAGGTTTATTGATTACCACGTGCCTCGCCACATGTCTGAAGCGATATTGCGAGATATTTCCAAGATGTAATTTTGACCAACATTGAATTTACATCAAGGGTAAAGTACGGACCTGCCGGGGCTGCGGGATGTTTGTAAGAGTTACCGCTCACCCGGCACCCAAAGGGCTCCAGGAGGAATATAGTGGGTTTTAGTCAGTAAAAGTCTGACACTCCCTCCCTCCCGCGGCACCTACAGCGGCCGGGGGCATTTGATGATTTCCCACGAAAAAAAAAAGAAAAAAAGGGTAAAGTACGGTTGACTAGTAGAGAATCTTCAGTATCGAGTCCACCATTGTACATTATTTGTATGATTCAATCTATTAGTGTATAGCAGTTCACATTGCTGGTCATAGCAGTAAGAATAAGAGTCATTTATTAGCACAGAACATGAGTACAAAAGATGACAGAAAAATAAAAACAAAAGAATCATCATATTGTACCTGAAACAGGTGTATAAATTTAGTATACGGGCCAAATGAAAGTCCTGTTAAAATTACATTAAACAATAACACACTACACTACAATATACACCGTGTAACATAATTAACGCACATCCTGAAACTACTTTGTTCAGAATCGATAACAGAATCCATTTCATTAATAAAAATAAATATTTTTTTTTACCAAAAAAATATTTAGAAATAATTAAATTGTAGACACTATTTTCATAAAGCACTCGAAGTAAACGAAAATGAGCCTTAAGTCGATGCAATAAGGCTTTAGCAATTCACAGCGGTTCACACTTTCAAATTTCACTCGTTTTGCCAATTATTTGTACAAATTATTCTGACAATATGTAATAAAAACAAATATCTAAGAAAATGATAAAAATGTTTCAATACATTAATTGTGGATAAAAAAGGATATTCTTTTTGGGGTGTCTGTGGATGTGCGTTATTTCTGTTACACGTTGTAGACTCTACATAAAATGAAACGAACAAAAAAATCTTTCCTTATAAATTTTAAACAAAACATAAATTACTTTTAGTTAATAATAAAAACTGGCCAAGTGCGAGTTGGACTCACGCTCGAAGGGTTCCGTACTATCAACACACACAGCGAAAATTTGACACGTCTACCTGTTACCGTTTTTAATATTGAGCAAAAAATGCGAAAAAACGCGTTTAATGTATTTGGACCCCCTTAGCATTTTTTTTTAAATTTTTAGTACATCGAAAATACATCTTTTGTCAAAATTTCAGCTTTCTAGGTATCATGGTTTATGAGATACTGCCTGGAGACAGACAGACAGCGGAGGCTTAATAATTTAGGTTTCCGTTTTACCCTTTGGGTACGGAACCCTATTATTACCCTATTTATTTTTTATTGTTTTATAGAAAAGTGCTGTAATCTTTTTCATTGGCGATTTACTTAGTCATATGCAATTTTCAATAGCTACATGAGAGTGGCACATGGCAACTTGCGCACTTACAAGTTTACAGCTAGACTCGCATTGTGAAAACGAGATAGCGCGCTATTAGGCATAGAGAAGCATCTCGCTTCCGCAGTGAAAACAGTCCTTTAGCTCAGTAATGCAGGGCCTACCCTCATAATGGTTATCGCTGTCCGTTTGAAGTTGGAACAGCCGTCTGTCATGACGAGATTACGGCGGACATGATGAATTGGGATGTTACAAGTTACTTGATATAAAAGTGAATTTTTCAACTTTATTTATACACTCGCTGTTTCCCGCGACTTCGCCCGCGTAAATGCCAGTTATAGCTACAAAAACATCACCCCCGTCTGACGCAGTCGGTTAAAAAGTAGCCTATGTGTTAATCCAGGGTGTCAGCTCTATACCAAATTTCATTAAAACTGCTCCAGTCGTTTGAGCGTGAAACAGTAACAAACATACATACATCCTTACAAACTTTCGCATATATAATATTAGTAGGACTTTACATAATGTTCTGGCATTACATAATTTGGAATCCAGACGGCCGGCCAACAATTCTTAATGTAATATAATTGCAGTTGTGGAAGAGAGAAGCCGCTCTACGCCATGTATTAAACTGTTACGATTCCACAACTGTATGTATGACTTTAAGAGGTGGTCGCGTCTTACATCATGGTTACATAATATACTTATGTCACCTCAACATGCATACGAAGTTTCTACACACGAAATTTAATAGAGGATAATATTAATATAATTATAGATAAAAGTTATCAACAAAGCTCCCAGAAGCGTTAGAATTAATCTTTTATCGTTTAATTTTCATAGTCGATTGAATTATGAACGTAATTAACGCGCCATTTTGGGTTCAAAATTAATGTTTTTGATGAATGCAGGATTAAATCCCGCACCATTAGGAAGGAAGGATAATGGTTTATTTTGTTTTCAAATGGATTTCGATTACAAGAAGTCCTATAGATACATAAGCACCCAAGTAAGTATAAATATATGTCGCAGATTCAAACGGATTAGAACCCACGTGTTGATAATTTCCGTCCGCCATCTAAATATTTCTCAGTCAGTGCGCACACCCGGCGCCGGTGAAGTCTCCGGAGCAAGCGAGCCAGCTCCATCGACATTCACACTACTGACAGATTGAACTGACATACAAATAAACTTCTTTTTAAACTGTCACCGTCAAAACATCAGCATGAAGGTCAGGAAGCTAACGATATTCAGCCTCTTTGCCACTCGAAAAATAAATAATTATTCATTCTCCGACACGGCCATTCTGCGAATCAACGCGCTCTCGCGTTGCCCGTTGATATCATAGATACAACAGGTCTGTCTCGGATACTCAAGTTATTCTGATTACCCCGCAAAGCGAGGAAGCTTTCAACATTAGGACCTTAATAACACCTTAGCTTAGCAAACTTACGAAGCGTAGAAGCTTCCAGCAGTCACACTGGATCAAGTAGCAAGCTTTCAATCTATGTCGTAGACAAAGCGTACTAATTTTCAGGCTAAGCATAGCAACTTTAAACCAAAGCGTAAAAGCTTTCATCTTGTTTCGGACAAAGCATATCAGCTTTTTTTCCAAATTATCGAACAAAGCGTAAAAGCTTTCATCTTGTTTCGGACAAAGCATATCAGCTTTTTTTCCAAATTATCGAACAAAGCGTAAAAGCTTTCAGTCATACCTTCAGCCAAAGCGTAAGAGCTTTCAGACAAAGCGTAGGAGCTTTCAGTCAAATTCTCAGACAAAGCGTAGGAGCTTTCAGTCAAATTCTCAGTCAAAGCGTAGGAGCTTTCAGTCACAGTGTAATATCAAGTTTCCATACATTACAATCCATTTGTTGGTTTCGGTTGTATACACAATCATTTTAAAAACAAAAATGATCTTCCTATTACCTACAATAGTAAAATAATTCGTAATTCTTATAACACTTCAACCGATGCTAATTTGCACGCACCAATAAAAACAACTTCGACTACATTACAATATTAAACTCAAGCATTATTCTTTGTACCATCTAAACATTCAGACAGGCGTAGCAAACTATCTAGTCTATCATCTGTCATGAAAGACTTCGTAAACATCCAACTGGATATTTACGAAGTCCCTTACGACTAAAATTCGCGTCAAGATCAGAAGTTAGGAAATTAAATCTTGGGGAACTTTTATTGCAGCCGATCAACAACTAAAGTGGCGTTTTACCGATCCTCTTTAACCTCACCAATAATAATTGACTTCCAAGATTTGTTCTCGTGATTTTCAGCAATGGTAAAACAATTGATCAGCACTGACATCATTCGCTCTACCTGGCCATTGGCCCGCAATACACCACTGGCAACCTCATGAAATCCATTGACCATTCACTACACAAGCTCTGAAACTCCCGTCCGGTAAAAGAGGCACCTTGTTCAGATTCAATTCGTTTGGCTGCACCAAAAATGTGAAAGAAACCTCCAAAGGCCTCATAGGCTGAAGTCAACTGCACCCAAATGACAAAATTTCGCAAAAGCGCCCATAATAACCATGATACACTTCTTTGTCATCCTCCCGCCGGTCATCTTACCACCAGTGTCAACATGAATAGTGTTTTACCAGAAAGGCTTTTATTTACTTTGCATGGTAAACAATGGTCTACGCAGGCTTTAACAGATGAGCTCATATCAGGAAACCAGAAATGGTCCCCCTACTTTTGACAAGGTCTTATCCCAGCCCAAGCGTTTCAGTTCGACATGAAATCCTTGAATTATCTGTAATTACCGGGAACTATTGTTCCACTAAAAGCCCCACCATTCATCTGTAAGTTTTTAAAAAAAGTGAATTATCTTTACAAGTATACGGCGCTCCAACTCCAGCATCAATCAATTCGCTTTCAATGGTCAGTAATGCGCTTTATTTCGAGATATAACCTCTGCTCGGCCTGCAACCAATAATTGTTTAAATGAGAAACATTTACCAGTATACTATTGACTAGGTTCTTTCTAAAATAATCTAGTGTGGAATCCATTCACCCCTATTGACTAGGTTCTTTCTAAAATAATCTAGTGTGGAATCCATTCACCCTTTCGATATTTTATTTCGAAATCAAAAGATTGCATATACGCCCACCATCGGTGAACGCAGGGTAACAATTCACGTTTATGACGCGATGCCTTCAAGGCATCGCAGTCTGTGATGACTTTAAAATGACGATAATACTTCAGGGCTTAAAAAACGGCTAGAGTCTATAGCTCGTAGCTGTGATATCGGCTTTCCGCATCGGTTGGTCGCTGACTGAAATAATTTTCAGTTGTACATCATCCTTTTGAAATAACACCGCACTATATCCAATCGAACTCACGTCGGTGTGGAGTTCGATTGGTTTACTAAAGTCAAAGATAGTCAACACGGGTGCAGAAGTCACATATCCAACCACAGCAGAATGAGCCAATGTATGCTCGGCAGTCCATACCCATTATCATCATTTTTAGTAAGTGCGTACAAGGGTGCCATGATAGATGAGAAGATAGGTACACATTTTCTGAAATACCCAGCAAGACCATTAAATTGCCGTAGTTCTTTTACGCATGTAGGCAAAGGAGAGTAAGCCAAAGCTTTTATTTTGTTAGGATTTGGTTTTATAGAATTGACACTAATGACATAGCCCATATATTCTACTGAAGATTTAAGGAAAGTGCACTTTTTCCAATAAAATGTAAAACCTGCCATTGACAGAGCCGATAACACGCGCTCCAAATTCTAAAAGGTTTATTTTGAAATAACCGAAACATCATCAGCAATTTTGTCTTTTAGCCCTTTGAGAGCATTATTTATTGCTCTTTAGTTAACAGAAGGTGCATTTGAGAGACCAAAAGGCATTTTCAAAAATTTACAAACGTCATCTTGGGTATTTTAAGCAACTCTGACCATACCTGAGTATCCGTAATACCAGAAATGACAACTTAAATCTGGTTGGGCTCGTTCCAGCCAGTTTCCTGTCGATCTACCAGCGCCAACTTGTTCGTAAAATACTCGACGTAGGTACGTTGCTGCTAGATCGCTCTTGTACTCCGCCATGTCACAGAAAGGTCGTGAAACCTTTTCGTTGCTATAAACTGCCGTGAAAGCCGCTCCTGTAATTCTTTGCAACTTTTACATAAAGGATACGTACGCACCGCAGTAGGTAAACTGACACTCGTCTGGATCAAATGGTGGTAGGAATATTTCACTCGCTTTCAGTATTCTACGTAAACCAGTACTCGTGGAAGGTTGTAGGTCAGAATTCTGAAAACCCGCTAACATATTTTGGAAGAATGTCGCCCATGCTTCCGGTGTGGAGGCACATGGTTGACTTTCTTCGGTTACCCAAGCTAAATCCGCCACATTTTTTTTACGCTGAAGATTAGGACGTAAAATATCCTTCTGTAGCTGGCATCGCAGTAGGCTCGTAGGATGCCCCTTGGGGTAATCCCACCGCTGCTGTCGCAGATTCAAACGGATTAGAATCCACGTGTTGATAATTTCCGTCCGCCATCTAAATATTTCTCAGTCAGTGCGCACACCCGGCGCCGGTGAAGTCTCCGGAGCAAGCGAGCCAGCTCCATCGACATTCACACTACTGACAGATTGAACTGACATACAAATAAACTTCTTTTTAAACTGTCACCGTCAAAACATCAGCATGAAGGTCAGGAAGCTAACGATATTCAGCCTCTTTGCCACTCGAAAAATAAATAATTATTCATTCTCCGACATATATGTACGATGTGATTCTAACATTTTTACAATTGTTTACGCCAACAGAAAACGCTCAAATGTATGGAAATGATATTGTTTCGGTACATCAAGTGACTTATACCTGTCATCCCCATACATTTGAGTCAAAATCAAAATCAATTGCCCTAAGAGCTTAAGTGGCTTAACACGCCCTTGAAAAAATATTTTGTGTTCTGGTTACCTCCAGAAGTTTTCAACAAATCGTAATTGCTTTGCAATACATAAATTAATTCGAAAACTCATTTTTGAGTGTCGGAATTTAAAACTAGAGCTACGAAATAGTCTTTACTGAAAATGGAGAACACCCATACATATTCATTTCTACTGGTAGGTACCTAATTTGTATGTGTTCTAAAATTTACCGTTTGTTTAAATATGTTTAAAGAGCACAAGCACTTAAAGTTTAGCATTAATGACCACTAGACTAAGACCGGCCTCTGGGAGCCCGGAATTAATGATTAGAAAGTATGTTTTATATTTCAATTCAAATATACATACTTTTTTGAAGATTCGAAATAAAGAACAGGTATTCAAATACATACATTCATAATTACGTAGGAATTACTCACATTTTTTTTTCTAAATAGCGGCTGCTGGCTGAAAACACTTCAGGTATACAGCCAAGTAACTTTATTACGACAATAAAAAAGAAATCAATGAGTTTTTATGGCATCCTCCGTGACTCCGATCTCTTTCAACTTTAGAATGATAACGGTAACTTTCATAAAAGTAAGTTGATTTCAATAAAATTATCTGGGTTCTTTCATAAAAATGTAGGAATTTATGTATATTTTTTTATTGTCCTTCAAGTAGTTAAGTAGTTTAAATGATAAATAATGGGTTTTTCTTTTTTTCCCGAAAGCAAAAATATAAGATACAGTGAATGGAAGTCGGCGACGTCACTTTTAAGTACGGTTAGTTTCATAAATTCTTGCTAAGCCATTACGTCACAAGACCCCAATCCTGATCTATAAACCATATTCACCATCTTTAATTTCTAATTTCGATTGTTTTATTTCCAACTAAGCATAATAATATGTACTTATACTTTTTAGGGTTCCGTACCCAATTACTAAGCCTCCGCTGTCTGTCTGTCTGTCTCCAGGCTATATCTCATAAACCGTGATAGCTAGTTTGTCTTAATCTTGATAGAGTCGTTATCAATAATTTATAAAAATAGAACATACTAAGCGAAGATATTTTGTCCGGAATTTCATTCATGTGCGAAAAATTACAAGTATTTAGTCAAAAATGCTCTCGCACGCTCGGGACAGATATTTATGTGATCCAAAAATGTTTGTTTCGGTTCAGACGTTTGAGTACGGTCACGTCACTGTAGGTAAAAATAAATTGCGAAAATGAACCTTAAGAGTAAGAAAATAAATGCGCTGTCAATAACAGGGGTAACCATTAATGTGCTGGCAAAGAATTACGTGAATCTATCTTACTTCGATGGCATTAAGTCTCACAATCCTACAGATCTTAACTGATGGCACTTGAAAAAAAAAACAACCTAAAAAGTTGTATTGTAATATCAAATTTTATTGTCCAGGTTGCGTATTTAGTTAGTTTAAATAGCTTTTGCTTTTGATTATTTTTTTGACTATTTATACAAAGTAATGCTCTTATTCCTAAACCTTAATTCCTCTAATAATTACGATGTTTAATAAATTACTTACACTAAGCGGCGACAACGGGGAGCCTCGATTTAACGAAGACTTATATTTTAATTGTTGTAACATTTTTCTAAATAACTTATCTTTGTGGCATATTTTTTTGTAACCGTTTTCCAAAAAAGGATTAGGCTCTCAATTCATCGGAACTTGTTATTGTACCGGGGATAATTTTCCAACACAATAATTTTGATTAAATCTGCATCTATAAAATATTTTACAGTGCGGCCGATCTTACTTGGGCCATCGGAAAAGAGCTGCAAAACATAGTCGTCTCTGTCTCTCATAACGTGCATGTATGCTTTTATCTCACTCCAACCATCTGTTATCTTCTTTTCGAAGCGCCAAGTTACGTTGGCGGTACTGTGAATGTTTATTTTCAGTTCTGTATCGGTGCGGATTGTAATTATAACGTGCTGCAGTCCGGTTGTTAGCCGAGGCCTCATATGTAGGAAATAATTTACAGCCAGTGCTACTGCTATTGCAAAACAAACTGTAACTTTTATAATACGCGTCTGTCGGTTTATTAAGCTATTCATATAAACATAACAGATTGTAAAATTCATGTAAATATGCTCAATTATTTGCTATACCTATTGATGTAGTCGGTTATAGCTGCGAGAACATTAAATTAGCTCTCTCTGATGCCGATGTTTAAAAAAGCTTAGTTAATCCGGAATGTCAGTTAACTCCATACCTGCAAATTTCATTAAAATTGCTTAAGAAAATATCAATGAAATGGTTTATTCTGCAAATAGAATAAATGTTATCGTTTACATGTCATTTTTTTTAATATAAGCTCGCTGGATTCGACATTTCCTAATGAAGTAACGTCGAAACATACCCAGGAAATCAACTTAATAAAACAGTTTTAATTTATCATCGTTTGTGTCAAAGTTATTCCATTACAGATTTTCGTCACGTCGTTATCGATACTAATTATTCTATACGTTTATTAACTCACGTTTTGGTAGGAAATCAATAATGTCCCATGCTCGCACAAACATAGAACATTCTCAATTATCAGAACCACAGATTATGCAACAAATTGTGTTTCGCGGCAACAAGGGCCCACTAATGGCGTCCGAGATTCGAATTGAATTTCGAACGGACGTCTAGACCATAAATTGGCATAGATGTATAGACGTGAGTACATTCACATTGCACAGAATAGATTCATAGACTAAAGATTTTTTTAAAGGTTTGTTAAATTGCAACTCGGGAGTCTCATTTTTTTTTTAAATATATTTTGTTGTATCTGAATGCACTAAACCGAAGTTTGAAATTTCACCCGGGTTGTAAATATCTAGTAATAGTAAAAAAATACAAATTTATGTGTAATAAAAGATAAATTAAATTAAAAGATAATAATGTTAGCTTGAATAAATAAAATCTATTCGAATCTTTAACATTCTAAGAATACATGTCATAATGCTCGGCCATTAATCAAAATGTATAGGTACCTGAATACTTGGTATGGTCCATCGATTTTTCCCGAAACGATGTGGATTATATTCAGTGATATGTAACCTATTATACCTTATGACCTCCGATCGAAGGGCTGGAAACCCCGCAGGTAAATTATATACGAAACGAAACATTTTATGAACCCATTTTTTATTTTAAAAGCTTTTTGATAATATGCTGTAGTCATTATTGACATTTGTCCTGGTAATGGATAACTAGAAAATGGGGTAATACTTTTTTAAAGCTATAGGAATTATACTTCTAGTTTGAAATCAGTACTTTTTTCTCTTAAAATTGGTATTAGTTAGTGAATATTTATCTTTTTGAATTCACAGTAAAACTTCAACGGAAAAAACCCTGTCCTTTTAAAGGCTTACGGAAGGGCAGAGGTATAACACGCAAAGGCCTTCCGAAACACAAGCTGTGATATTTATTTCTAAAATTCACACAACATTCGAAAAGTCGGTGCGCGCCGTGGGGATCGAACTCGAGACCTTTGACTTTCTGTCTTACCATTAGGTTATCACAGCTCCATGTTATTAAAGAAAAATAATAGCTAATCTGTGTATTTCTGTTTATTATGCTTGTATTCAACATTTGCTTTTGTAAACACGTGTCAAAAGCGGCCAAACTTGTTACGAAGACGTGACAAACTCGTCACGTTGAAAAACAATATTTAGCGCGTGTTGTGAGCACTCACTCTTGTTCCAATAAGGCTTTAGAAGTTTTCAATACATGTACGATACACATAAAGTTTTGTGACAACGGAGATACTCCCGAGTACTCTAAGAATAGAGTAAGACTGTTGTATTTGTGGGAGAGAGACGCCGCTCTATGTTGTGTAGTGCGCCGTCTCGCTTTTATAACAGCAGCATTTTTATTTATTGCTATAGTCACTAGATCTGTGGAAACTTTATTTAGCTAAGATAAGAGATAAATTATTACATATTTCTGTCCTCTAGAATTACATCGCGAATATGACCCGTTTGTTGTCTAAAATATGTGTACTAGTCGTTTTAAAATATTTGAGAGATTATTACATCTTCATACTAACTTTAACTAGCGGTTTCACTAGAGTGAAATAATACAATCCTGTCACCATGGGGTCATATACAGCCTTCACACAGCTGTGACTCGGTCAAGACCCCGGGGCAGGGTAACAACATTTATAAATAATCATTTAATTTCCAAGTCCTGACTTTGAAATTCATTTAGTTATTTATTTATATTAAGGATCTGCAACAACTAATACAAAAGATAAATTATTAAACAAAATAGAATTATGCGTTTCAAGATTTAAAAAAAATAATTAACAAGCTGTCACAGGGCCACCAACCTAAAACTAAGACGTGCAGTTGCGAAAGCGAGTCTGTAGCTCTGTAAGTATGACATAAATATATCCATAATATCTTACCAACATATGCCACGTAGACAGCTCCAGGGGTCACATCCTTCACGTCCCACGGCCCCTAGGCAGAGTAACGACCTCTTTTCACAAAAAACCTCTTTTGACCTTACGCCGAAAGTACAAGTATTCAAAGCCCCACAAAAAAACTTCTTTAAAACATTCTGCATTATTAGCATTCGTAAATTATTTTGCATAAAGAATTTAAATAAGTTTGACTAGTAAATTACGATAACATTTTTTATTTATTTATTGAAAATATATTTTTTAAATCTATTGAGTGGTATTTTAAGTACTGTCGCGATAATTACATTACACTTTAATTAACTCTCAAACCTTTCTCATATAGAAAGAGGCATGCTCTGCAGTGAGACATCTATACCAACATCCCTGTTGGTCTAGTGGTTAGTGGCCCTGACTGCTATACTAAAGGTCGTGAGTTCGATTCCACCCCAGTACAAAGATTTGTGTGATGAGCACGGTAATATGTTCTGTGTCTGGGTGAAATTTATCTATAGTATGTATATGTTTGTATTTAGAAGTATATAAGTATGTTTATCAGTTGTCTAGCACTCATAATACAAGCTCAGCTTAGCTTAAACTAGATAGCGTTGTATGAAACGCGTGGAATATTTATTTATTTATAATTTGATATTATAACAACATACAGCCACAGATATGTATTCAGGAGAGGCCGCAGGAAAAGCTAGTTACGGCTGTAGTCGTTATTATGGTACGGTTGGCAGAACAACACTAACAAAGAGCATAAAATCAATAACGGGCGGATATTGGCCTCGCGGCTTGTTTGTATGATCGCATCTGTTGGCTGCTGTGCTCGCATGTACCTAGCACTACTGTGGAGACTCACAGTGGAATGTTTTTTTCACTATTTATTTATTTATTAAACTAAAGTAAATGAATTTAACGTGTGAGTAAGTAGGTAAGTAGTTGTCTAGTACTTACAAAATCAAAATCAAAAGGTTTTTATTTCGAGTAGGCCTTCTCAGGCACTTTCAAAACGTTACTGACTCTAGTTGCGCGGTTCCAAAATGTCATTCTTATGGAGAAGAACCGGCAAGAAACTCCATAAGTTACTCTTTTAAAAAATAGAAAATACAATTTATGTTTTACAACAATAATTATGCAACAACAACGCAAATTAGCAAAATGTACAGATTGCCAACTATAGATAAAATATCCTTTAAATAAAGAAAATAGAAAATAATTACAAAAGAAAGGGGAACCCGACTATTTTACCAAGTTAACGATGTTGATACATGTACAATGCTTATGGGCACAAAGAAATAAAATAATAATAATCTTACATACATAAATATGTAGTCCTAATCGAACCCTAACAGGAATGTCAAGGCATGTCAAAGCTTCTCAGAATAGACGCTAAGGGACAGCTGAAAATTACGCAGTAATAAGAATACTATATTATATTATAATAAAAAGCTAGCAGACTGCCAGGGAGACCACATGTGCAGAGATACTACATCCACGCGCGCCTATCCTCTACGTAATCACTAATCGAATAGTACGCTTTACTTAACAGCTGAGATCTTACGGCATTTACAACACAAGTTACTCTCGTTTACTTATTTTGAGACTAGATGGCTTTCTGGGAATGTTGAGGTATATTTGTCGGGGATCGCATTTATTTGCTTCGCACTCCCGTGGTCCCCGGTACAAGGGAAGGGTAAAGCAGTCCGGTGGTTTTAGCCGGTAGGAGTACGGCACACTTCTGCATCTTATCCAGGGAAAGAAAGTCCATAAAGATAGTCCCCTGGGTAAAAAAGTACTTTAGTATAACAGATGAAATTAAGAGAAATCTAAGTTAAACTTAAAATCGCAATAACATAAAACAAAATACAAGAATAATTCCACCTCTTTGTAACAAAAATAAAAGCAGAACCCTTTGACAGAAAAGGTCAAAGTAATTAGTATATACAGGCAAATAAGTGTACAGCTTCGTGAGATATTAGCATTTTAAGGCAATATATTTCAACAGCCAGTACTGAAAGTTCGCTAAACTTTTTGTCGAAACTTATATCTGTGACAGCTGTTCCACAGTATACATGAAGACAGTAGTACGACTTGGTCAGTTCCAAAAATAAATGCCTACAGCCGCTTAATACGTAACAGCGAAAAGGCTGACCAACTACAGCACTTTAATTACATAAACAGATTCCGTCTGTTCGTCACTACGACACGCTTGCGACTGTATCATGCCATGGGTAAACCGCATTACGCCCGATTAAATGAGGACACCATAATAATAATGTTCGGACCGATTTTGGTCACGGCGGCTAGTGTTACTATGGCACCAGCCAGCTACGCAGGACATATTGTAGTGCACAAGCGTGTGCGCAAACACGGGTGCACTCTCACGATAATCCGACTCGAGCGGAGAGGGATCAGGCGCAGGACCCACATTTTTACGTGCCTTCCGAAACACGGAAGCTGTGATATTTATTTCTAAAACGCACACAACATTCGAAAAGTCGGTGTGCGCCGTGAGGATCGAACTCGAGACCTTTGACTTGGCAGTATTACGGTTATACCACTAGACTATCACAGCTTTAGACAAGACAGCATACTGTACATATTGTTATACTATCGCTGGACTTTTACCACCAACTTTTAAAGTAAGACCGTTGCAATTGTAGAAGAGAGACAGCGCTCTACACCATGTAGAACGGTATCTCGCTCCCACAACTGCAACAGTCTCATTTTATGAAATGGTGGTCGTCTAGGATTAGCATTGAATACTCGTTACGAAAGTTTGTAACGTTAAAAGTTTCTTGAAAGTTCCCTTTATTTTGAGATGTGCTTAGGTTTTTTAATTTTATCGAACGGCAGGCCAATTTGTTGCTAGCTTATCTAAATAACTAGCCAATATAATCTCAATGCAGTTTAGTGCATATAGCACTACATATTTTGCAGTTAAAATTACTTTTCATACATTTTCATAAGCAAAATGTCCCCTGACTGTGTGAAACTACGGCGTAGGTGGCTACGAAATGTATCGCGTAGGCGTGTAGCGTCGGCGTAGCGCGTAGGCGGATTAAATTCAGTTGAGTTCTATAATGTTTCGTGGGAATTGATGCCAGACAGAGCTTGTGTTGGTTTTTTATTAATTAACTAAATTAATTATATCAGTCATAAAACTAAACTCTTGAACAATGATACATACGTAATTAAGTATCAATTTTCTTACAATATCAAGTAAAATCATACAGTGTCAAATAAATTGTACTGTATTGTCAATTTTTATTCTTCTTATTTTTGAGTTACGCGCAACTTCGTCTTTTTTTGCGGGACATTCATTAAACTATTTGAGGGACTAGGAATGATAATGACTTCAAAAAAAGTTGCTAACATTCCTGTTATACGCAGAAAACGCATTAGGAATATGACTATTATTGACTAGGGTCTATAAAATCACGGTATTAGTATAAAGCCCTTTGTACACAACGTAACATACAACACAGTCACCAACAACTCGTGTACTAACGTACTAAACGTACAAAGTTCTATAAGTTTATGGATCGACTTATTTCACTGTATATTCAAAAACACCGAAACGTATTTCAAATATTTCTGCCCACCCAATATATCTTGACCTGTCTGAAGTTAAGTCTCTTGTATAGTAAGTGAGATGCAGATAGACACAAGCTAAGAGAAAGACAGAGACGTTGATATATCGCTTCAGACATCAGAGGTCAAGTTACGTTGGTCGTATTGGTTCTTGTTATTTATTTTCAATTATTGTAAGTGTTCGCTCTTTGATTGCTTGATTCCTAGGGATATTGCCGTTTAATCACTGTTTATATTAAGATACTTCTAGCAACGTTTATAACCTAAAAAAAAACAATATTTGTTCAAACCTACGAATGTAATCTTGGCACCTAATGTTTACCACAGATGAACTGAAATGTTATCTAATAAAAAAGGTGATTGTTTGGACTGTAAGAAAGGATACTCAGTACTTTGGGTGACTTACACAGTGGGCTTACATCTTGGGCCAAAACTACAAAAAATAATTATTATTCTAATTTAAATTGTCTATAGTAAATTTTTAAATTGAATATGAAGTAGATATTTTAAACTTTCATAAATTGTTATGATATTTATATGATAACTGGCTGGTCCGAATGTTTCGCCATAAAAATGAAACCTAACAACATAAAATATTGCTAACAATAATAAAAGAAAATAAGTCAATTGTTTCGGAGGTGTTTGAAAACAATCATTTTACAAAAAAAATATATTAAAAAAACAAAGTCGCTTCCCGCTGTCTGTCGGTCTGTCCCTTTACATGTATATTTTTTAATGTAACCTTTATAAGATTAGGCAAGGCAAAGGCTCTCCTTATTAATTCAAAACATCCCTATCTTTCAAATTACGCAATGGCATTCAATGCGGTTATTTTATACATAGATTGTTTTATAAGAAATATAAATAGATCAATATTGAACCCGTGTAAACCCTGGGATAGGTCGTAAGTAGAAAACAAAAACCAATACATAATTAATTTACGTTATTAACACATAATCTTACTTACTAGCAAATCTGTCTGATGTAATTTAATTAACATCCAACATGTCCGTGTGGTGTCCGGATACAAAGAATAGCACCACCCCATATCCTCCACTGGGTGTCGTAAAAGGCGACTAATGGACCTTAAGACCCAGTGCACTGTACCAAGCACCTTGGGTCACCCGAATGGTGGCGGGTAAACAACCAACAATCGCATTCCCAAAGAGGGTTAGTGTCAGGCAGGCGGCCGACTATAAAACCATAGCCAAAACTTTAAGCAACACGTCTAGAAGACGTGTTGCGCCGACCCCAAATAATAATAATTGGGATAAGGGCAGGGGAATGATGATGTAATTTAATTAACATCAATAAACACATTTCAATCTAATCTGTTATTGAAGCTTTTGACAGTTATGATTAGTTGCTCAAAAGGTGAACAAACGATTACAGAAATAAGTATAAATAACCTTACGGGCAATTATACTTTTGAGCCCTTTGGGGTTGAAACGCTTGGGCCGTGGGGACCGGGTGCACGAGCTCTGTATAAGGAACTCGCTAAGCGCTTGGTCGACTCCACCCGTGATCAGAGGGCTGGACTGTATTTCGCGCAAAGAATTGGTATTGCCATTCAGCGTGGTAATGCGGCCAGTCTCCTGGGCACGTTTCCCGCCATTGACGGAGATGAGGATATTTTTTTCGTAGATATTTCTTGTTTTAGTATTGTTTCTGTTAAATAAATATGTTAAAGTATAAATTATGTTCTGTGATCAGGAGGCCATTTTCTTGTCGGAGGGAAGTCGACGTGGTTACTCATCTCTTTACGGTAAAGAAGTGGGTAGTATCAGACTCTTACTGACTAAGTCTAAACTGCCGGGCATCGCTTTCCGCGTTTGATTGGTGCACAATGCAATGCAAGTCCCTGCTTACTATTGTGTATTAACTTGTCATCTTTTATTGTATGGATCTCAGTTACCTGATTAAACAATTTTTTTTATTTGTTTTTATTTTAATGCAATCAGAAAGCCCACAACTCCTTAGAGTAGATATTTCTATCCTGAACTATGTGCGACTTCTACTTTTATGTTTATTTATTTTATCTACTTGCTACCTCTTTCAACAGCATTATTGCCGTTGTAGAAACGAGACGCCGTCACTTTTAATTCGCCATTTAATTTTCACAATGGAACAGTTTCATAGCACACAGTTTTATTCCACGCGTTACACACGCATTGTTTAAGAAACCTTTCAATTTTCTTAGTCCCTCAAAGGACAATAGTTTCTGAAATAGTCGTTCCACTAATTAGGGAGTATTATCGAGATGAAAATGTAATACGTCAAGCTTCAAAGACGACCCACATCTCGCCCTACCCTCTTATGATGTATGACCGATGTTGGAATAGGGCTGCCAAAAACAAATAACAAAATATATGGTGGAAAACTGGATATGGATTTATTAAAATTTGGAGTAACATGGTCGTCGTCAAGATTATATAGAACTTCTAATAATAAAAAAGTTTTGAATTAGTAAGTCTAAGCATAGTCTATGTATCTAGTATGTTACTAGCTGGTTACCCGCGACTTCATACGCGTTAGTAATAATAACGTGAAAAAAAAAATTGTCAAAAAAAGATCGGGGATACAAAATAGATGTTAGCCGATTCTTAGATCTACCCGATATACACAACATTTAACAATTTTAACTTCGATTGGGGCAGTACGAAGTCTGCTGGGTCAGCTAGTATATTATGTAACTAAATATATATTAGTATATATTTACCTAAACAGTTTAATTTAAGGTTTGAAATTGCGTGGCAGCCCTAGCTACCCAGGGGTCGTCAACATATGGTCTCGTTATTACTCTCGGAATGTGTGTTTGGGTGTTTGTTCGCAACCTCTGTCTTACGGACTTGTTAGCTTAAACTATGTTAACTTGGTGTTACGAAACTGTATTGAGTTAATTTAAATAAGTAAGAAACGTAACAGATATGTTTTTAGTGCTGTAATACTAAATTCGTATGTAATATAGACTGTTCGTTTGTTGGCGTTGATCTCTGAAATTTAACAATTATAAATTCGGCTCAATGTTATTGTAATATGACTGAATTTAATTACGGGTCATATTTAAAGTATCATAAAATGAACATGGTTAAAACAACCATTCAACTAGTCATATCTAAAATACAAAATTTCTATATTTAGACCGAAATATGTTGTATATAAAAAAACATCTACATTATTTTATCTACTCCGTTTATCTGAATAGTTAACTTTCAATAACCGCGAAAGGTTTCCCAGTAAAAACAGGTCAAAAGAAATCGGATTGCGGCCGAATAAATCTCAGCTTATAGCCGTCCAAAGCAACGACATCGCAGACGTAAATCTTAAGAGATAAAATATTTCAAGATATGAAATCCTTCCAATATTATAAACGCGAAAGTTTGTGGGTTTAGATGGATGGATGGAGGTATGGATGGATGTTTGTAACTCATTCACGCTCAAACTGCTTAACCAATTCGGATGAAATTTGCTATAGGGTTAGCTGACACTCTGGATTAACACAAAGGCTACTATTTATCCGACTGCGTAAAAGGTTATTGTTTTGCAGTTATAATTGTTTTAGCCGACATCCATGTGGTGAAGTCGCAGAAAAGGCTAGTTATTACTAT
Organism: Chrysodeixis includens; assembly: GCA_941860345.1. NCBI lineage: Eukaryota > Metazoa > Arthropoda > Insecta > Lepidoptera > Noctuidae > Chrysodeixis > Chrysodeixis includens. Next base: position 11,002,818 of record OW796105.1, read on the forward strand.
ACTAAACACCATGTTTAAACTACTGACTTGTGACATAGGATATAACGTAAAAAACTTGTTAAAAATAACAATATCAAAGCTATCATATCTTGGCCATTTTTTTTATAAGTAGGTATATCTATTAAAAAGGTTCACATCTGGCCCATCAGGGCACATTAATCAGAAAAAGAAAACCGTTCCGTTTACTCTCTATTACACATTTTCTTTCCGTTCGTATTTTAATCTGACTCTTAAAGATATTTCGAATCGAAGATAAATGAACACAGGGTTATTAAATAACCTTTTAGGTTAATCCACAAATAAATACAACTTTAATAATTTAAAGTATCAAAAACAAAATATTTCAAGCCTGAGACAAGTCTACTTAACTGACTACTTTATGTTACCCGTATGACGCAAATAAATTGATCGATTAATTGATTGATTTGATTTTATTGGAAACCAATTTAAGTACTTTCTAAAAATAACCATTATTCAAGTGAAATATATGAATATTGAAAAGACAATATTTACAGTATTCAATAAACAAGAAAACAATGACTATATCGTTATGAATAAATCCCAAGCAATTACTCGCTTTATCTTAATCTCTAATTATGAAAGCTAACATTTTAGTAATGGCGTCTTTCTTTGCCGACCGTATTATTTCGGCCCTTGAAAGCCAGATATTTCTTGTCATTTTACCGTCTTGCTATAATTACCCCTATTAATTTCGTTCTCTCCGTGCGTTCGCGTAGAAAATTGTGTTTTTATTCCATGCCGTATATCAGACTCAGACGGCTGTTGTTTCAACAATAAGTGTACTGTGTTATGTTGTGTACACTCCATTTTGGTAAATGTACACGTTTTCGTGGCTTAAATTCAGAGTAATTATTGTTGTACTAGTATTTTCTCTTAAGTGTTTACTCTATTTGTTTCAGGTAAGCAGCCCAACCCAATACTTCTGGTACCGCACAACTCTCCAGATTTCCGAAGACATTAACTACCCGGAGTCGTTTAACTACAAGATAGCGCTGGCGCTGGTCATCGCCTGGATCCTCGTCTACCTGTGCATGATCAAGGGCATCGCCTCCTCGGGCAAGGTCGTCTACGTAACCGCCACTTTCCCCTACATAGTCCTCGTAATTTTCTTTTTTAGAGGCATAACTCTAAAGGGTATGAGTGATGGCCTCATTCATTTATTCACGCCAAAGTGGCACAGGATTTTGGACCCTGTGGTATGGCTGGAAGCAGGCACACAGATATTCTTTTCCCTTGGCCTCGCGTTCGGGGGATTGATAGCTTTCTCATCATATAACCCGGTGGATAATAACTGTTATAGAGACGCAATTATGGTCTCTATGACGAACTGTTTAACGTCTATGTTTGCTGGTATCGTCGTGTTCTCTATAATTGGGTTTAAAGCTACGATGGTGTATGAGAAGTGTCTGGATGTGAGGAACGAGACATTGTTAGAGGTGTTTGGGCCAGCCTTCAAGTCTATGGTGCTGCCCGAGGCGGGGCAGACGGTGACGGTGGACCTGAACGGGAACCTCACCCACCTGGTGATGCCGCACCTGCCGGTGTGCGACCTGCAGAAGGAATTAGACAATGTAAGTGGCACTTTATCCGTATTCGTCATACCAATAAACTCAACTTTAGTGCAAGCACTAAAATTTTACGTCGACATTTATAAGGGGACTTGGTTTCATCGGAAGTTTGGTGAAGTGTCAAATCGACTTAAATAGACGGCGCGAAGTCGGAAACTTGACAAGGGGTGTGATTTGCCTTGTAGTTGTCGGCTTATTTCAGCATCGGGAACGATGTAATTGGACGATTAATTATGTTGATTGCTGTTGTTCGGCTGTTACTAGTATTGTCAAAGACTGAAAATTACGAAACATATTAGCAATATGCCGATTAAAATTTTATTATAGTAATCATTATTTCAACTGTTTTATCTGCTACATCCTACATAAATAGCAGACACATAATTAACTTTGTATTTGTACTCACTAGTACTAAGTTTATTGAACCATGCTAACTAGAATGTTTTCCTCCTCAGACTGCCTCCGGCACAGGCCTGGCGTTTATAATCTTCACGGAGGCCATCAACCAGTTCCCTGGCGCGCAGTTCTGGTCCGTCCTCTTCTTCTTGATGCTCTTCACCCTCGGAATCGACTCCCAATTCGGAACCCTGGAAGGCGTAGTGACATCAATTGTCGATATGAAGTTATTCCCGAATTTGAGAAAGGAGTATTTGACTGGGGGTCTCTGCCTGCTTTGCTGTCTCTTGTCTATGGGTTTCGCTCATGGCTCCGGCAGTTACATCTTCCTGCTGTTTGATATGTACAGCGGGAACTTCCCGCTGCTCATCATTGCGTTCTTCGAGTGCGTCGGGATTGCCTACGTGTATGGAGTCAAAAGGTAAGTTCAAGCAATCCTATGTTAAATTAAAAATTTGAACGTCTTGTCGCCGTTTTTTGAGCAAAGCGGTCATTGTCCTAAGGTTTTAAAACGAATAAAGAGCTATTATACCCTCGACCTTTATAAACGTAGGCAAAATTAAATACAAACAGTACTGAGCTGGTTTAGGTCCTTACTTAGGGATGTTGCTCCGTCTGTTTGTTTAGGATTACAGGTGCTTTCACAAAGAGAACTTAGCTAAATTGAGTTGATCTTTTCCCAAAAAATACTTTTAGCAACTTAGATATCTGAATAACTGTTCACGTATATAAAGATCAGGGGATTCACGTCAGATCAACCAGCATTAGGCTGCCTGTCCACCGGAGCGGAGCTAGGCTGCGGAGCGGAGAAACCGAGAAATATTAACCAATGGCTTGCAAGGAGCGGAGATTTTGTACAACCCTATTGGTTAATATATCTGAGTTTCTCCGCTCCGCAGCCTAGCTCCGCTCCGGTGGACGGGCAGCCTTAGGTATTTACTAAGGATAACTTCAGAGTAAACAATCAATTAGATCCGTAAGTTATTTCTTAGAAGTAACAAGAGATAGGATCGGGACGACTGGGGTCGCTCGTTCGAGAGAGGGTCTCAGATCAGGGTAACGTGCCGTAAAGATTGACTTTCAGCCGGTTAGGCCGCCATTTTAAATTAACCCTGAGAAAATCGTGCTGTATTTTGTTGGACTATTTTAACCTTTACTCAGCAGTGGGTCATTTTGCAGGCTTTGGTTTAAGAGAGATAGAACGATATTTTCTGTTGTAGAGATTGGTGTCAGACAAAAAAAAAAACATTTTTTAATTGTAATTCTGAGGGTAGGCAGACGTAAACTTTAATGATGGCTGTAAAATTTAAAATGCGAGTAACAAAATGTTCTTAAATTACATAGTTTTTTAGTTTTGTGTTTGACAGTCTTACTTCATGCCTTTCAGAAAAAAAACATATTGATTTCCAAATATATTCGCATATGTAAATGTATTGTTGTGTATCTCAAACTTCGTAAGTTTAAGAACAAAGTACTTTTAACTGTTTAAAGTATTAAAAGGATGAGTTAATCTATGGATTAGTGAGGATAAATAACTGTGCAGCTTTAATCCCCGTAGTTAGTGGTAGGATTGGTAAGCGGCCCTTGGGGTTAGAACAGAACGAAGGGGAAATGCGAATCGAAAGGGTACAGTCTGCGGATGATATTTTTTATGCTTATAAGCAGTTGTGTATCAAAATGCAGTATTGGCGTATAAAGTGTATTTAATCAATTTGACAGGAATAACGTGCAATAGTCCTCTGAAAAAGTGAAAAGCCTGTGTTCAGGCTAAGTGTTCTCTTTTCAACAAAAAGCAACATGTAGTTTTACGAGCTGGTCAATAGAATACAAGCTGTTTAAAAACATTATGTCAAAAGGCTGTTTGCATATCATTGTCTTTTTTTCTCCTCTATTAAAAACCATATTTCCACGTTTGAAGTACTTCAACCCCTTAGCCAGGTAGTTAGTTAGCTTTTGAGCCAATTGGACATTCGCCAACTCACTGTTTCCATGAGCTAATGGCTTCTTACATTTTGAGCAACACACGTTCCTACAACCTATGCTGAGAACGAAATAAATATAATAACCGTAGGAACTTACTAGCTTCCCAAAAACCACCTAGTTTCCCAAAAAAGTCGATATTTTCCGTAAGAGGTGTTTATTCTCCATTTACCCCTAACAAAAACTAACTACCGTTTGTCCCACATAGCAACTCGGTCAATGGACACATTTGCGATCCATAAAACTGTTATTACGCATTCGATATTGACTTACTCGGGTCTTAAAAGCAATATCTGTTTTATTATCCGGTTTTATCTCCATTTGGAGACTAAGACCTAAGTCTTGTCGAAATCCAAAGATTCCTTTGCTTTTAATGTGTTTCTAATCTCCTCTTTTCAAATTGTAATGTGTTCGCAGTTCACAAAGCGCGCGTTTTTCATATGTCCGTTACGTAACGTTTCTTTGAACCAACGCTTTGTGTCCCCGCTTCCATTTCACCTCAGTAATCTGTCTCCGCATTTCTTTTTAATGTTGAGCAAAAGCAACAATTTAGAAGGACGATAAAACCAGTACGGTCGATTTGGGATTCCAGTAGAAAGTGTGCGGAAAAACTTTGTTTTCACCGCTTTACAATTTATTTCAACGTGAATTGATATTAAAAATACTTTTGTCTGACATTTTCTTAATTAAAATTTGTGGATTCGAATTTTGTTTAAGCCAGTTTACGGTTACGTTTGTCGGGATTGCTGTTTGTTGGGGAATTGGTGATTTATGGTGTAAATTGCAATTTGTATGCCACTGAAACGTGGTAATATTGTAAACACGAAGTTTGTGAGCACGGATGGATGTTTGTTACTCTTTCACGATCAAGTTGGATAAATTTTGATTAAATTTATTATGGAGTTAGGTACATTAACGTAGATTAACACGTAGGCTACTTTTTAACCGACTGCGTCAGAGGGAGGCGGGGAGGGGGGTACCATTTTAGCAGCTATAACCGACATTCACACATATTCACATATATTCCTAAATACATAAAATATTATAGATAAATAGCACCCTATAGGACATATAATCGTGCTCATCACACAAGCATTTGTCCTGGGTAGGAATCGAACTCACGACCTCCAGTATAGCAGTCAGGGCTACTAACCACTAGACCAACACGCCCGTCATTATACGTCACCGTTAACCTTGTCAGTGTATTTAACGCTATCCATTGTAATACCTTCTTTGATCTAGCGACAATTGTTCTATACGTTACAAGATAACGTTATCCAGGCAGTTTTGTCAGTCGCTTTGAGAGTTTACACAAAGGTTTCTGAACGTCGATGACATTATACCGATTTCCATCGAAATAGATTATTTTATGGTTGTTCCGGACTTCTATTCTAGTTTGAATCCTGAAAGTTAGGTCCTTTTTGAAGCTTACATTAAAATTCCTCCGGATTATAAAGTCAAGAAATCGGGATTTAATAAGATTATTGACAGCAAATCGTTACGCTTTAAATTAGTTTTCATTTTAATTTTGTAACCTTATTTTTTGGATAAAAATTCCCAAAAAATGATTAAATCACTGGCGTCTTTAAATATTATTTTTGCTTACATTATCTAGGAATTATAGCTTAATCCATTTACAAAAAAGGGATCTCAAATCACAAGTTTTTCAGCCACATTCACAAAAAGCACTATATTAAGTGAGGTTTTAAATGTATAATTGTCTCTACATTTAATTTGGAAATGACAGAGATAGAGTGACAATTATATAATTATCAATTAAGAGACATTTGTGAATACAACGGTTAATCAATTTAATTACTATCGAACAAAAAAATTGGCCAAGTGCGAGTCGAACTCACGCACGAAGGGTTCCGTAGGTACTATCATCTTAATTATAAAATTTGTTACTAGGTAAAAACACGTTATTGTAAAGAGATCTCCTAAATATATGTATATATGTACATTTTCAATTTTATTAGTATTTGTTGTTGTCGGCAACAGTAACACATCATTTGTTAAAATTTCAGCTTTCTAGCTATCACGGTTTATGAGATACAGCCTGTAGATGACTCTACTTTATTTTGCCATATAGAAAGGACATTAAACTCGCAGGATGATTTAATTTCGTTTCAAGGATATTGCCGTCGTCCCCATTCTAGTAATAAATTTGAATTCGAGGAGAAATCCCAAAACTTTCTTTGGCACGATCAAAACTTTTCAAAGTTCGGACAAATAATTTATTTATAACAAGGACAAACAAGCTGGCCATTCTTTTTGAGTTTGCATAGATTCTGTCTATTAATAACCTGAAATTCTAGATAAAGAAGCTTTGCTCTATCAGGGGTATTTCTATATCGGTTCACCCTCGTTTGATCGAACAACGTTTCGTCTAATTTCACTTCGTCGAACAACGTTTGACATAATTTTCAGTTCGTAGAATATTCATTTCAACTAATTTTCATTTAAACTTATTTCAGTTCACCGAATTTCTGTTCGGTATTTCATAAAATCCGATAAACTTATGTGACTAAACTACACAATTATCTAAAAAAGCCCGTCTCCATTCCAGATTTGCAGATGACATACAGCTGATGACGGGTCAGCGTCCGGGGATCTACTGGCTGATCTGCTGGAAGTACCTCTCTCCACTCGCGATGCTGTCCATCCTCATCTCGTCGTTCGTGGAGCTGGCCACCGAGGGTTCCGCGTACGACGCCTGGATCAAGGCCATCGGTGACACGGAGCGCAAGCCCTGGCCCGTGTGGGCGGTGCTGCTAGTCCTGGTGCTCGTACTGGCTTCCGTGTTGTGGATACCCGTAGTTGGTATTTGTAGGTCAGTTAATGAATTTTGCAGAAGGTTAAAATTTGAAGGTTATTGATAGGAGATTTACAGCCATTTTGGCATTTACAGGAACGAAAATTGCTAGCTAAGTTAGATAAAGAGCTAAAACGGAAAAAAGTAGTAACTTATTAAAAACTATGAAGTTACGATAATTAACATCACTCACCCTAGTCTCATCTACCAGAAAGCCTTAAAAACAAACAATTTACTGAACCTTCCAAAATACCATTACAGATACTTCGGCATCCCGATAATAGACGATGAGGAGCGCGCCTGGTTTCCCGCCGAGGAGCTGCGCGACTTCCACGGCATCGAGCCCAGGCCTGTCTCCGCGACCGAGACGCTGCTGTTCTGCACCCGACCGGACGGCAGCGAGGGCTGCTGCTGGCCCGGCTGCTGCGAGACCGACGACGAGGAGTAAGGAACACCATAAAGTCAAAAGATTTTGAACATGACCCCAAGACTATACTAAACTCATCGATATGAAAACCCAAGATGCTTTGCGTGCACATGCATTGAACAACATGTACACTAGTACACTTACCTTTTGCAAATAGTCTCTATTTTAAAACGTGTACACAAAATGTCTGAAACGGTGTGACTCTCATCGTACATAACCGTTTTAAAAACATGCATATGTTATAGGCAATGTGTATAATCCGGCATTGTATAATTATTAATTTAATATGTATAGAATGCGTAGGCATTCTATACATATTAAATTACCTCTGACAATTATTAAAATAACTCTGAAATGTTTTACTTCCTCATACACGTACACACTTTAACAAAGTTTTTATTTCCTTTACGAATAGATACTTATGAGACGTAGACTACGATAGTGGTGTATACTGCTCTTCTTTTGAAAGTATGACAAATATAATCCCGTTTGCGTTTCGTTAAAGAATATATTGGAAACATATCCAAGTGTTAATGTAGTCCATATCTGTTCGTCATATCCTGCCGTTTGTATGAATCTACTGTTGAATTTTTATAATATTTACTATCATAAAATAGTCATAGACAATAAAAAGTAAAATACTAGCATTGACAATAGCCAAATGTATAATGGCGTCGTAATTTTAGTAACTAATGTGACAATAAATGTCGACAATAACCTTTTAAACTTTTGTTAGAAATGTTGCTATTGCTAAAAATTTATTGTTGGAGACTGGTATTTTTTACGTCTTCTATTCTTTATCTAATAAAATGCGACAATAATAAAATGTTTATGTCTATATAATTTATATTTATTTATACATTCGTTAAGCTTAAAGCTGTTGATATTTTGAAAGAATATTGTATTTCTTATCTCTACTGTAAATTGAAAAACGATATTATGTATTTATGTAGAAGCTTTCAAATGTAAATATCTATACTTTGAAATGTTTGTGTATTAGAGTTTAAGCAACGATATATATATTTATTGAAGGGGCATTCGCCAGGCGGTATTAAAAACGATTTGACAATAATAATAAAATCGATGTGATACCCTGTTATCTAATTGACTATTGTTAGAGAATATTTAAACTTTATTTCCAAAAACGGTTTCATTCTTAGGGTGGATAAACACTCTTTAAACTTAAATAATGTAAACCATGCCTACTGTTTTTAAACATAAGTACTAAATTTATCAAGTGCCCGTCTAGGCAAGTGTTATGACTAAAACTGATAACATTGATGGAAGTGACAAGTTTTGATCATTTGACATAAGGAGAAGAATTGTCATTTCCATACAAAAATCCTATTTCATAATCGTAAGACTTGGACTTTACTTACCGATATGTTATGCATTTTCAGTGAGAGAAAAGTATAATCATAAAAGTATATCTATGAACATTATATATATTTTAAATTAGAAATTACAAAAGTATATTAGGCCTTTCTGTTCTAAGTTTCGCTTCACAACTGTCATGTATCATAAGTCCTTATTAGCATTATTTAGCGATCGCACAAATTTGAAATTGCACAAAACTAAGATTTAAGAAGCTGTTACTGTTATTCATATTATTTTCTATTGTTTTCATGGGCCAATCGAATAAAAAATTGCAGTTGGTGAAGCCTAAAATTGTAGGAATGTTCAGCATCAAAAGTCGATTAACACATTTAGATTTTCAAACGAACTGCACACGATCGAATTCAATGAATTACTGTTGTGCTATTAGGTAACAAAATAGGCTTAACACCAGGTAAAGTTAAAACTCTTAAAGCATACTAAGCACCAATTCCTACATGTCACAGAAAAATAATGAAACTTTGTAAATCGGTTTGCGTTAACCGACTTCTGATGCAGACTATCAAAAAATATATCTGCACAAACTTTTACTATTGTTTTGAGTAAATAAAGGTACATTTTATTGGAGACGACTGTACTGGCTTGCCTTTATTGTAGATACAAGTGTTGTCGTTAAATATGTAATGTACATACTAACTTAGGTTATAACACCTATTTTAAATAGCCTTTAGACAAATTAGAATCTTCGTTGCACAAATATAACGCCAATTGATGTTGTTATAACCTTATATCTAAGATTATAAATTACTTACAATTATTATTAAAATACTCTTTATTCTTCTGAGTCACGCTATTTCTGTAAATCAGATTGATATCTAATCTCACAAATTTTTGATGTGTTGCTTTTGTTTATTGTTACGTTCTTAATTTGGTATTTATAATTTTAATCTGTCATCAATACTCTATATCTAGTCATTACTTTATTTGTTTAAAGTAACAATAATAGTGGACAGCCATTGATTGAAGTCAATTAATAAAAAGTGTTTAATAATAAATTAAGATGCAGTTGCAGTCATTTGCTTTTTGAATCACTAAAGTCGTTACGCTTGAATATTTTTATATAATTTTGTTTTATAGGTCATATATTTATTCTTTTAAGTACTTAATTATACTTAGTAACACGTAAATTAATGTGCACTTTTGTAGTAACGCACAACGAATCAGAAACCCTATTAATTTAGTAAAATTATTATTCTATAACCTTTTGTTGAATATATTATATTTGTTTTAGATAAGTAGGTATATATCAATAGTTTTGCTCGTCGTTTTTAAATTGTTAGGGCCAATCCATACAAGCGCAGAGAAAGAAGAAAGTTGTGCATACCCTGTGCATAAACTAGTATTTAAACCTAGGAAGCTTATTTAATAAGGCTACCATAAGCTAATTCTCTATGAATTGGTAATCACGCGCCATTTATATCTGCGTTAGTATGCATTTACCCTAACAGTACACGAATTGGTGACAAAATCTGAACGTTTTAAAATGAACTGCATATAAAGAAACTAATTCCTGTCATGTAAATATAAAAAAAAAAATGATTCAATCATGTTAACATAGGTAAATGTTTTTAAACTTTCGCGACTTGAAAATATATTTTATACAACAAATGGGCCTTATTTGCGATGTAATTATGACGTGGACGATGGTGGACTGTGACATTGGTCACAGTCCATCCGTGACCAGTCGGTGCAATTCGGCCGAAACGTCGGGAGAAAGGAAGTATCGAATTACATCGCGAAAAAAAACCCGTTTTTTGTTTAAAACATGTTTTACTTGTCAGAATACATTAACATACGTGCTCAAAGTTGTTACAATAATATCATTGTTTGTGGAAACTGTTACACATATCTAACAATGTATATCTTATGAACTAATGTTTTACTGTCCCTAGTTGATGTTTAGCTTGACAATAACTTTTGTATAGTATATATGTCTTGAGGTGGATGGAGCAACGATGTAAAAAGTAAGGGATGAAACGCACCGACATCTAATTTTTACTTGTAATATTTATTCCGGTGTAAATTTTACAATTTGATTACTGTCCTACGACTGATTTTGATTTCCATAGACGAGTGATGTTTCTAATTATTTGTACAATTTTAACTATCAGAATCTCTTGCATAAAACATAATTCCAAGCAAGAAAAGTGTTTTTTCTACTTTATTATCTTTAAAATTGTAACTTATATCGGTTTACATAAAAATCCAATTAAAAAAAGGTGTTTAGATGTTCGGTGCGAGGGTGTTGCCATATCAGATAGGTTTTAGTATTAGTTTTACGATGAGAATGCTCACATTCCATCGTAATATTGTTGTTTCTGTATAAGTACATATGCCTAATAACGTGTTGATGGTAAATAAACGTTCTAAAAAATATTTGATATTTTATTTAATGACAACACTAAATCGGGAATTCCCCTTATGTTAAGGTTGATTTTTCCGACGTTAATATCTTTTTTTTTTGTTATAACGGCTCCCGCATTAAGGAATTTAATCCTCGTATCGCGGGGGTTCACAGACATTTAATTCACATGCACAAAGACACAATACAACAAATCAAGCAAGCATATGTCGAGCGCACAAATTCTTGTCATACGCGGGGATCGAACCTGCGACACGTTGCGCACAGTAGTAAGTGGCGTGGTGAATTATACCACTCGGTTATCTTAAACATATTGGCGACCTTTGGCAACAAGTGTAAGTGTTAGTTACCTCCTAAAATATGAGAACCAAAGGACGGGTCAGGAGGACAGGACAGCTGGAGGGATGGGCCCTTGATACAACTCATGGCTTAATTAATTTATTTTTATTTCTTAAAGGTGGGTATCTTATAAGTTAAGCTTCACAAAACCGTAGCAATGGTTTGACTGTGGGGTGAGTTTACTGTGCAAAAGTTTTCCGTTTGCTTTCTGCCTTCCTCTCAGTCTTGCCGCTCATGTAAGGCAGGAGGGGATTAGGACGTGCGTGCACATTATCATAGTGGATATGATGAGGATCATATAAGTCTTATAATAATTTGGGTTTGTCACTACATAGTAAAACAAAGTCGCTTCCTGCGTCTTTCTGTACGTATGATGTTTGCTTACATCATTAAAGCTAGGCAATATGTTCCAAGAGGGAGGTTTATGTGTAATGTATCAGTATTGCACGCGTGCGAAGTTAAGGAGGGTTGCTAGTAAATTATAAATTAAAATACCCATAAGCACTGAATAATTTTATTTCCACTTCAAAAGATACACAATAATGATATTCAGTTACATTATCAACTAATTATTGCTATCTATAATAAAACTCAAGCCAGTCTTTATTTCGTCCTGTTAGTAAAAAAATAATTTTATATTTATCGACTTTGGATACCAAACAAGGTAAAATTCTACATGAGGTATATTTTCGTAATTTTATACTAGATCACATACACAAAAAAACTACGGCCAATATTAGCGGCATACTTTTTGTATTTGTACAGGGTGTTACGGAAATGTGTAACAATATTTTATTAATTTTTTAACATAACAATGAGAAATAATTCATGAAGAACCATTATGAAAACCTGAAACATTTTTTCAATTCTAAAATAAACCACTTCTTGGGGTATATCCATTTTGTATTGTGATTACACCCTACACACTGCTGTTACACCCTGTATAAAGGTTTAGAGCTACTGTCAAGTACGCAACTAGTGCCCAAAAATACGCATTCAATAAAACTAATAACGTACATTTTAACTAGATTATTTATATTGCTGATATACTTCATCATACGCAACCCAAAAATAAAAATGCGTTTCACAATTTTAAAATAACAGACACAGTATTTTATAATTTGCTAAAAATGATTTACCACAAATTAATTAACTAAAATTTTTTAGTTACATTTTTTATCAAATTACCTAAACGAGAAAACTTCATTGAATTAATACTTTAAAAATAAATCCCTAACGGTTATTACCAAATTAGGTACAGTAGCAAAATAAATCGGTTAACACAAACCTATTTCAAACGTGGCAGTGTTTTTCAATGGCATGCCTTTAGAGTGTTTAAAATACTATGAGTGTAACCTATTTTGTTACTTAATAACACAGCGGCAACACATTGAATTTGACTGTATACACGTGTAAAATGTGTTTTGTTAATCGATTTCTGTTCCTCATCGCAAGTTAATGTCAAAAAAATATTGTCCTAGACATTTCATCTTTAAAAAAGTAAGTACTTCCTGCAAGAGGGATAAATAATATATTTGATTGCTTCAAACCCTAATTAACAAAATATTAGGATCAACCAATATAAATTGAACTCTCAAACAGAGACCTTGTTCTTTACATTAACAGTTTAAATTAAATAACAAAATATTTTAACAAACTATTCAGAATGGTCTAAATGAAGCGTCGCTCACTTTAAAATAGCCATAAGTCCATGTTGTCAAGACAATTAAAAAAGGCAAAGTTAAAGCCTTTTAATATTCAGGGATTGAACATCTGTCTAGAGAGCTTACCACCTCAAAATAATCTGTGGAAGGGAGACAACGCTCTAGGTCGTGTAATGTGCTATCCCGCTTCCACAATTATATTGCCTTTATGAGTCGGTGGTAGTCCCTCTACGCTTAAATATACTCTAAACAGTATAAAAAAGCAATTCATCATATTTAATGCTTTTAAACTTTCTCGACTTGTACACATTTTGGGCGACAAACGGGACTAATTCGATATTTCTTTTCTCCCGACGTTTCGATCGAGTTGCACCGATTATGGTCACGGGTGAACTGGTCACAAATATCGAATTATATCGCGAATAAGTCCTGTTTGTCGTTTAAAATTCATCAACTGAAGATAATTTCATTAAAACTTTAATTTTATTTAAAATTATAGTTACTAATCACTTACTAACTATTCAGGAAGATTTGAGGGTGGACTTATAAATATACAATTATTATTAGATTAACAGAAATACTTTGTAAATGGTAGACTTTTATGAAGGAAGTATTAGGTATTTTTAGGCGTCATTTAATTCGAAGAATTTATGAATATAATCCACGTGAGCCCCGGTGTGAACGTATTGTCGATAAATTGAATATGTTCGGAAATTCAATCCACTAAGTAGAGCTCACTCATTCAGCGTCTGACTATAGGTATGTTTTAGACGCGACCGTCCATTATCCTGTGGGCTTGTTTCGAGAACTTAAGTAAAGGATATTAGATACAAATAACAATTTAAACAAAATTTTGAGGACTCACCACACACAATGCACTATACAGTGAACTCCTCTTAACAAAACCTTAGTCACCGATGTTGGATGATACAAATTTTGCAGTAGGTATACGCTTATTTCTTGTATCTCATGATAATATAATTTTTCAAAGATCATTAATTTAATTTTCACTCAAGATAAGTAAAACTTAAACCAAGGAGTATAATCGTGTATAGTTTTTTCTTTAATTTAGATATTTTAATGATAGTTATTATAAATTACGTTTCTAATTTACAGGTGGGATTAAGTTAACAATCTCTTTACTATAAATATAAAATTATATTGAAGTGTGCAGCATTGGGGCCGTACTATCCCTACGGTGTAAGACTGTTGCAGATGTGGAAGAGAGACAACAGTCTGTCCCATACGTCAAGTAGAACGCCATCTCGCTCTTACAACTGTAAGTCTTACTATTAGAGGGGTGGTAGGCCCCTAGCCTTCAATTCTTTTAGATACATAATTTTAATATGAAATATGAGCAAAGAGGTTGTATCTTCAAAACGTCTTACTCATTAAGGAGATGATATGATGATGACCTTGTATCTGGTTTCCTAAACCCTTAATAAAGATGTCCAGATCGACGCACGTAAAATGAACTCCAAAGGACCTACCTGTAACGTAAATTACGGACGAAATTAACTGAGAGGTCATCCAACATCTCTTTAAAATGATTTTAATTTATTGTCCGCATATTGGTTTGTAAGTTAACATTTCTCGTGACAACTGGTCACTAGTATATTCGGGCGCCTCGGAGTTCCTTTTACCTGCGCCAGACCAAAAGTGTTGAGGAGTTGAGGCCCTGATTCAAAGTAGTATAACATCCTTTATAAAACTATAATTTAGGCCAAGATTAAACAAGTGTTTGCTTAACATGTTTAAGCATTGTATAACATGGTACTGTGATATCTTACCTCTAAATTTGAACTTGCTAATAGCTACGTATAATTAGGAACACCAGTCGCCATTACATTTTGATGGGCCTCTTACACACTGTCCACATTACCATGTAGATTAAGGATTCTTAAAAGTTAATGTGTAAGGACCCTTAGAGTATTCAATTTACACCAATGTTTAGTGCCTATCATGATGTTTTAAAAAGCTTGTCTACAGATATTTTGTGTCTTTTGACATTCAAATAAGTACAAAGTGATCTTAGCTTACAATAGAGTGACACCAGTGTAAATTGCAGTTTACTATCAAGGTCAAATGGTCGCAGATGATAAATATTTAAGAATCAAACTAACTACTCTCTAACTAGTGTTTAATTTACATGAACACTAAATTTGATCACTACTCTCTGCGTCTCTCTTTTCCGTCTCGGCTTTCTTCATTTTCTTAGCCTTTATATCAGCCATAGTCTGCTCGATGGACCGCTGATCCTTTTTGTTCTCACTAGGTACCTCTCCGTAGCTCTTGTTAACATTAGTCTTCTGAGCAGCATCTATCGCAGCCTCTTGCCCAATCAAATGAGCATATTTCTGTTTATAGAAAGTACCTCTTAATTCTTCTTTACCGCGCTTACGTTTCCTATTTCTTTCCTCTTCTAAATCTAAAGCTGCTTGCCGTTTTCTTTCAACATTTTCTAAGACCATTTCGGCAGCTTTCTCTTCATCCCAGACTCCGTTTGCCCTGCGCACTGTGAGCTCATCTTCTGAAGGGCCATTGTCTTTCATGTACACTACTGAGTATCGGTCAACGCCTTCTTGTCCAAAGGAGAAAACTTGTAAGCCGGCAATTTCGGAAACATCTCTGATGATGGTTCTGTACATTTGGTCCATAGGTTCAAACTGCAGGTGGGGTTTGGTACCGTCTTTGATAAAGTTGGCAACTTTCTCCTCAACTCGTGTCCTGAACCTATTGATCATGTTTCTCTCCTCTTTCTGCCTGGTTTCAATAGCCTCTTTTTGTTTCCGCATCGCATTTTTCTGTGCTTCGCTAGCCGATGGTGGTTTTTGCATAGAATTGAGGATTGAGTCAAGTAAATCCATCTTTATATTTGGTTTTCAGACACGAAAGATGTGTATGAAAGAATTTCTGAAATGCGTCTCTGCCAGTTGGCGGGGTATCGTAAATTGTCCCCCAATGGTTCTGTATCTAGTTCTTTGTATGTCAGTATGTTTAAGGAGGTGTTTATTTGTGCGACTACTTGGCTCCCGAAGGTTACAGTGTCGTCTGCAAACTCTAGGAGTTGTTTTAAAGGAGGTTGAAGGGGTGTACCTTTGACAAGTGCTGAGTTCTCTTCTAATTCTGTTTCTCTGCAGGTGTCCCTTAGTGTTTTGTTCTTGTTGCACAATTTATCCAATAATTCTTCAAGTGAACACCTGGAATGAAATCAGTTGTTGTAATAACACTTAGAAAATGTAAAATTAAGTTTGAACTCATTATTACTACAGTAATATTTAAGTAAACATATTATAAATATTTAGATGTTGTTAACTGTGTTCTAATTATTGTGTTAATGATGATCATATTCAAAAGCTAGCAAATAAATTTTAATTGATCAATAGTTTGTTGCCTTGGTACCATAATCTCTGATGAAATAATAATAAATGGATGTTCCTTTACTATGCTATTATTATTTACCTAATAAAAATAGACAATACAATATAATACTTAATAACTCAATACAGTCATAGTTCTTTTGAAACATAAACAACAAATTTTACTTTCAGTAATATTCAATTAATATATGGAAAACTATAAAACCTTATTGAACAAAAGTTATAAAACATAGACAATCAAATGTCACAATTTATCACATACAAAATCAAACGACAATCATTGGTGGACAGGTTCACATCGAATGTTTATCAAAATATAAGATGAATGCGCATTTCTCAGTCAGTTATGATAACAAATACGTAGTACTTACAATTTACTTCGGATGTCTAGAACGTCTTCCGAAATAAGGTTATGTATCGAAGCACACAACTTGCTTTGTAATCCCTCGAATTCTTCCAACGGCGTCCCCGTCACGGTCGTCCTACAAGACCAATATCGTTACACACAGTCGTAAAATAAAAACAATAAACATTACTACGAATTCACTCACTCTTTTATGTTCTTACAACGCTTTATCAGTTTATTTATAGATGCAGCGCAGTTTTGGCAATCTTTCAAACTTGTTTTCGCAGCGGTATGAAATTCGTCGAAATACGAAAAGTAGTCAATTATTTGCTTTTGGATTTTCGCTTCCATTATAATAGTGGAATTCCATTACTAAGTTTTATTTTTCACAATAAATAACACAATACACAAGACATTCACGTTCACGGCAAAGAATAATGACAAATTTGCCAGTTGACTTGACAACAAAATTACGATGCGTTTACGAATACAGCGACTAACAATTTTTAAACCAAATAAAAAGCAATTTTTACTTCTATATTTTCAGTTCGTAACCTTCATAAAAAATGAAAAGTATAAATTATGAAAAAATTATCGATGATATCAATTATATCTCAAAAGGTAACGAAATTAAGACAAAAAATATATTTAAAGCCGACTCCGTAAAACCATTGTTTCGAGGTGAACCAACCGTCTTTGCGAAAAACCGGTAATTGACCTGATGTTCACTGACTCTTGAATGTTTTTTTATTTGTATTAAAAGAGTGATTTTACTGCATTACTCAAAATCAATAAAATCACATGTTATAAATATTAGTGTGAAATCAGATGTTGGTCTTCGGGTTTGTTCGGTTTAATTCGGTGGGTGGTCGATTGCACCTGTCAAAACGTAGAACCAATCGCGAGCCGTATTTATGTGACCTCGAAAACACCAGTCTTGATTTTGATTCGGAGGGAGGTGTGTGTCTAAATTCACCGCGGTTTATTAAATGAAAACACGTCGTAGATCTCATAATATATTAAGTGTTAGCATAATTGTTCACTCAGGAAGAGTGCCGAAAAATGTGTGTTAATGGTGTGATCTAATTTGAGCTTAACTTAATAATATTGTGTTTTTACTTTCGTGAAAATGAATGGCAAACTGCATAGTGAAACCGGCGCTTTCTCATCTGACGACATGCGCGCCGAAATATTGAACCCTTTCGTTCACAAATTGGAGCTAGACAACACATATGACAAAATAAAGGTAAGGAAACTGTAGCAAACAGGTTTTGAATTGCATAACGCAGTGAAGTGAAAGTATTTTTTATAGTTGTACATAAATGTTTAAAGATTCTAGCGACTCAGATGTTCTGCGCATGTGTAACTTTATCATGACATTGGATATAATAATATTATGTTACAGTTGACGATAACAAAAACAATAATAAGCCCAAAAAATGGTCACTACTTATTATTTTTGACCAATATAATTATATAGGTACACGTTATGCATCGTGACTTTGTAGATCTTAATTTATTTAAAATTATTCTAACATTGAATGAGGAACAATTACATTAGATGTGATTGCCAAATATGTACTCTAGAAAACGTTTGTCCTCAGTGCCTTGTATTGAGACTACAGTGAATATTAATAAATTAAGACCTTCACAGTTCCTACTCATTGGTTTTAAGAGTAATCCGAGATAGGTAGTTAGGTACTAATAAAACAAAATGATACATTTTATAATTAAATGAGATTTAGGTAACTGGGTACCTTCATACGTCAAAGGCTTTCTAATGCAAACTCCATTCACAATAAGACGACCCTGTATAAAAAGAGAGAAAAATGAGGTAACTTAGTTATTAAAAATGTAAGTAAAGAAAAAAAAGTCGCAATAAGAAAAATAAATCTAACTAGTTTTACTTCTTAGTTGACAAAGCGTAATAAAACGTCTAAAATTTAATTAAGCACCAACGCGATCTGGGTTTTATGAGAACTACTACTAAATTTTTCCCAGATTGTACAAAAACATAAAAAAATACGTGTCCAATATTTTTTATTTATGTTCCAACGTGAACCAAAAAATCAACGTGTACAAAAAATTACACAATACATGTGCCTCACAGTTTGGTAAAGAAGGCTGCAATCAGGCTGACTGGAAAAATCTTAAAAAACATCTCTATCAATTTCGAAAAAGAAGTTAATTACTAGACATGTAGGTAAATCACAGGAAGTAGATGTAGCTGACGTAGATAGGTATTTTAATTAACAACAAGAATAATTGCTTGAGAAAAAGCAAATATAACATTCACGATGCTTTCTAAAATAATTTATAGGTATACTAATTTTACAGATAGGTATAGGAAATAGCTGACACCAGTAATAAAGTTTACACACGTTATAAATGTTTATTAGGTTCAAATATTGTGGTGACCGAATTATCATAGCTACATAATTAGTAACTTAAGATAACAATCGTCATTTTAACCGAATTAAAATATCCTTCTTAAAATCAGCGAGAACTGCTAATTAAATTAAGTAAAGAAAAAAACACGATCTATTAAAATAAAAGATGATAAAAAACCGTGTAAGAAAAAAAATGTTCCATTATGAATATTAAAATAAGTATAAAGTGCCTTAAAGAACTTGCTAGCCTGTAAATAGCTAAACATTTTTTAGTTTAAATCTATTTACGGTTATTTGATCGCGAATCGTAAAAATGTAAAATAGGGATGCGATTTATGAGACCGTAAACTATTTTTGCTATGAAATTGTTTAGATTTTATGAAACCTTTTTCTAATCTGTATCGTGATCAAAATCAATGTCATATGTAAATTTAAATAAGATTGTATCATTTGCTTAATCTGGGACGTCAAAAACAATTTTAACAAACAGAAACAGATATAATCTTTGGTTATGTTTTACAGAAAGCCGTTACTCATACATTTATATCTGAGGGAAAGTCGGTAGTTTACATGTAACATTGTGGTACCATTGCAGCGTTGAGATTGCCCGATAGACATCACACAACACTGGTCACGCAAAATGCAATGAAAGTGACATAATTTTCTACCGATCGCATTTCCATTGCTTATTGGCTCATTGCGTCACTTACTGCAATATAAACAAATGATTGTTTATGAAAGACAAGCAAAGAGTTTTAATGCGTTCGTAGAACTAAGGGGAAAACGTTTGGAGAAAGTCTTTTGATGATATAATTACGTCGGTTGTGTAATAGAAGCTTGATACTTGGTGTCACATTAACATTCTTCTTTGCTGTTGTTGTGCAAGAAGGTACTATAGGTACCCACAGTATGATACAACACCTTAGCGACTTAGTTTAAAGATACAACGCGACGTTAAATAATTCTTAGGTTGTTCCCACATCAATCGATCGATTGTCGATCGACGGCATCGAATGACGGTGAATTGGACTATTCGACGTCGATCTATAGTTACATAGTTTCTATCATACAGGTTGATCGATCAACATTCGATCGATGATCAATCGATTAGTATGGTAACACCCTTAGAAGTTTGGCGACAACAATTACTAGATATGCCCAACACCTTATTAGCATACTACGTACTTACAATGTACCTAAGATCTATTATGAATGTATTAAAAATACTATATGCAGAGTCATTGAGGATAAAAATGAGAGTGTATTATTTAACATGCGTATGTGAAACAATTTGGCAAAGATCTCTATTCCTAAATACAACATCGTAAGAGCGAAACACGTGTATTATATTATGCATTGCAAACGAATTGCAAATATTTGCTGTATTGTTTATTTTTTGATAACGTAAACTGTAATTGTAGGTTAGTCTCGGTATTTAGGCTCATTAGTACTCATTGTTGACTAATTACTAAGTTGCGTTTGATTTGGCAAAAGTTTTAAATCAGGGTTGTGTTTAGCATTGACAAATACTAGTTCTGGATACTCAAATACGATTAGTAGATGACGACTAAACAGATTACTTAAAATGCAACGTTCTATTTATTTAATTTCTACAAGTGGCTCACATGTATCGAAATTAAGTAAGTATTTATTATTTGTTTTACTATTTTTGATAACAACAGACTCAAAAATAGCAATGTGATATCGTTATAAATGAAATGTTAACGCTTGTTAAATATCTCTCGTCTAAGCTGACTGCAGTATGTGTAATATAATGGTTTACAAACTTTCTGTGAAACTGAATCTCTAAAAAATCATGAATGTGTTCCATCTTCTGCCATAGTTTTAATAACCAATATCAAATAGAGTACTTTACAAAGCTATTGCCTTATTATAATCCCTATATACAAGACTAATTTTGAACGTTTGAAGTGTTAACCAAGATAAAAGAGAAAGTTATGTTAAATATACGCACGCAATAAGAAATTGTGGTGTAAAATAAATTCTACAAGTCGAGAATAGTGATAAACAAACCATCATCATCATCATCATTCCCCTGCCCTTATCCCAATTATTATTATTTGGGGTCGGCGCAACACGTCTTCTAGACGTGTTGCTTAAAGTTTTGGCTATGGTTTTATAGTCGGCCGCCTGCCTGACACTAACCCTCTTTGGGAATGCGATTGTTGGTTGTTTACCCGCCACCATTCGGGTGACCCAAGGTGCTTGGTACAATGCACTGGGTCTTAAGGTCCATTAGTCGCCTTTTACGACACCCAGTGGAGGATATGGGGTGGTGCTATTCTTTATATCCGGACACCACACGGAAATAACACAGTGATAAACAAACCGTGAGAAAGAATTACTGTTGACATTAAATTTGGTAATCTTACATCAAATTACACGATATTTTTAGTATAGTCTCGTAGAAAAATATTTGGTTGTTGGTGTTAATAATTTCCAAATTCCGTGATTAATAATAAGAATCATTTTCCTGTTAGATCAAACGTGTTAACATTTAGAATATTTGATTGCGTTCGAAATAATTTTAAAATATCGTATTTTTGTGCGAGCACGATTAAAACAACACTATTGCCGTTGTGGAAGCGAGACGTTGATATTTCCTTGTATTGCTCCATCTCGCTTTTATATCGACTACAGATTTTAGGAGCTCATGGTACAGACACCGTAATCATTCTAATCATGTAACATAGCTACATAAGTTAAATACCGAAAAATTGTTTCAAGCAAGTATGGCCTGGTGATCTGTGACACAGGTTTTACCTGATTCAGACCCTCTATGGTATGAACAAGAAATTGTCTTGTAACTAATTGGTGATGATGAGAAAATATTTTTTATTATTTGTATCTCTTTCAATTCACGGGCTAACTTAAAAGTGAAGAAACCCGGTCCTTTTTAAAGGCTTACACGGAGACACAGGTCCAACATGCAGAGGCCTTGTTGCGAACTTTAATCTAATATGTGATGGGGTATCTACCAAGGGCCATCCACCCCTGCTCTATAGAAGAACAGACATGGACGGCCCAAGGTAGCTACAAGACTATTGTAAATTATGGAGATGAAACTAATTTGGGGTATTGATGGAATTTGTTTTATTATTATTGTATTTTTTTCCTCTTTGCAGACGGCGATATTCACGGTAATATTGCTGCCTTTTCGAGTCATTGTGATATGCTACCTCATAGTGACGGCGTGGTTCCTCGCGTGCATCGGCCTCTATGGCCTCAGCGAAGAAGACCTCAGGCGAGCGCCCATGACTGGATGGAGAAGGTAACATCTTAAGTTCACACTCAATATGCCAATTATGAAGTCTTGAAATGCCACATGTTAAGGTTTAGACTTTATGTAGCAAAAGTATCATTTTAATTATTCTAATCTCTAATTTTAACTTATGTTTAATCACTGAGTTATTTGGACTGAAAATTGTGCTGTTTTACTTTCTTTTAAAATTAGGTGGTAACGCCTATAAGCGCGATTAAATACCCGGTTTTAACATAGCGGAAGCTAATTTAGGCCTACGGAAGACCAACGTCAAAACTGTCAAATGGTAAATCAACCATTACACACTGAGATGGGAAACTCAAGTACATTTGACTGTCAAGTTTTTCTTAATCCATTACATTGGTTGACTATCTGGAAACCGGTAAAAAACCGTTATCATTACTCACTCTGTGAACCTCTAATACGTAATTAAAATCAAAATCAAATCATCTTTTCGATATTACGCTGACATTTGATAAAATAGATTGGTAATTATAATGCTAAGATTAAAATCGGCATACTTACAAAATCATTAATATTAATGATCAGAGGTCACGGTCTATCAGAAGTCTGACAATAATTTAGATCACTCTCATTTACTTATACCCCAAAACACATCAGCCCTTGTCAAATACTGTAGTTATCGTAAAAAAAAGTGGCATGATCTATATTTAATTCTGTCGGCCAATGTACGAATATGTGGACTAAAAATAAAATACCTGCCACTTATTTTGCATACAATAACATTTATTACACCAAAATTATGATAATGATTATGAGTGCTCCATATTATTCTCGAATTTATTTCGATCGATCGTTACAATCCGATAACTAGCTCGTGTGATAAAACGTTCACATAGTATACCATTTCTATATGAATTCATACTAAATATTATCGTAACAGTAAAAATATTTTTTTCCCGTAGAACATTCTCGAAAGATTTTTCTTCACTTTTAATCCACTTGCCTACCATTCAACCAGCCAAGTACCTCATAAGTAGGTCAAGCTAGCTTTCAGATGCTCTATGCCCAGAACAGTCAGTCAGATTTCAACGTCTAGCAATAAATAGAACGAGGTAACCAAACAATAGGATAATGTGACTAAACAACAAAGGTTTAATTTGGCTGTAACGAATCCATTTTACACGATTGTCTATTGTAAGTGTGTATTTATCATTACTGTCCATAACTTTAGTATTTACTTAATTTTGCTATCCTCTAACAGCATAGTACCTGAGGAATTGACTTTCTACGGAATGTATGTCAGATATGTCCAAACAGCTATGTGAAATGTTCACTAGATTTCTAGCTTTTCTTGACCGTCTTTGCCCTTGATGACGCCGTCGTTAACGCACGTCAAATTGTGCAGAAATAGATTTGCGAATAATAAATAATGATATTGGCATTTTGAAAGTAAAGCCTTGAACGAAAACAAGTGAAAGACAAAAATAGCTTCAAACTCTTTATGCGTTATGGACGTCAAACATCTCAACAAAAATGTAAAACCGTTAATGTCGGTAAGAACCGGTTTATGATAGTTTAGAAATGTCTTACGAATTTTAAATGCGAATATGTATGAAATGGAAAACAAATTTTATATGTTTTTTTAGGTATAATAGGCACGTTTTAATTTTTATACTTTAGTTTACTTTTTGTATAGGTGTAGTCGACTTTATAATTGTTTTCGAATTCCATCATAATTTCCTTTTTGCAAATAGTCTAAATTTAAAAAGTATAATGTGACGCCATCTTTAATGTCAAGAGGTACTTAATTAAAATAATATGTCTGGAAGCTTGGAGGTTTATATTTTTCTATTAAACGATCTTATCAACTGGCCGATTGAGGTAATATCTCTGATTTGTATAACATTTGCATTTATTACTTTTTTTAAAATCGAATTATACAATTAAGTATTTTTTGTAATTCATTTCTTGTATCTTATCTACGCCTTTGTTAACACAAGATGCCTAAATACATACGTATTACTTGTCCTGATTAACAAATAGGTACTTTAGTTTAGCTATTAATAATTAAATCTCTTTTTATTTTTTTTCTACCAATACAGCTTTTATTTCCCGTTTGTACGCTGATAACTGCTGATATATTAACCAAAAAATTATAATTCCTCATGTCATGTGTGATGATAAGTTATTCGTCTTCCACTAATCACAGTCGCAATCTTAACATTTGACAATAGTTAATTGATTAGAATTTGAGATAACATTCGGGTGCCATTAGCCGGTCAAGCAAGTTTTTGTTATGACTCAAATTTGATTAACCGTTTATGCACCTGATTAGAAAGGATTATCAAACTTTTATGTTTTTGAAGTGTGTTTAAACCTAAAACTCGTTTGTTGTGAGTTTGAAGGCCCTTCTAACCAAAAATGTTTCGGTTACGGTTGCAGTTATAAAATTCGGATTGTGCGGATGTTTTTTTTTTAGTTTTAAAAATATGCAGCAAAAATTAAGGTCAGGAAACTTATGTGATGGCTTGACCGTCAAGAACCTGTCACATGGTGTTCTATTTAACTCCATCTCTATCCGAAATTATCCCAAACATATGTCGGATTCAGATACGGATAATTAATTGTTTCGGATTTATCTGATAGTTTCGATTACACATATAGAGCTGTATTTGCTCGTCTCGGTTGCCCTAGCTAATATAGCTTATAATAAAGAGGAAGCGCTAGTTTGTGATGAATTGATGAAGTTTAACATGGAGTTATGTAGGTATCAAACCATACAGACCAAATACTAGAAAGTGCGGGAAAGATTCCAACCTCCTTAAACAACGACTCTATACACATTGATTTCATTTGGTAGGCTGTGAAATGACTGTTATAATTATTAAAACAGGTTTTACCAAGATGTCTGCCTCGCCATTATTGTTCACAAAAACGTAATTTGTAAGCTAAACGTTTAATGTGTGGACTTTGACACCTTGTGTTTGTTTGCGATTCTTGTGTGCCAGTTAAATAATAAATTCGTTTGTGTATTAGTGATATTAGGTATTTAGAATATTTGAGGCAAATAATGACACATTTAATAATTAAAATCAAATACCAGTTAACAAATATACTTATAACTTTTAGTGATTAACTTTAATTTACGTGAGTTATATTATTAATTTGCTTATAATAATAATAATACCAGCCTGTAAATGTCCCACTGCTGGGCATAAACCTCTATCCAAGTACTGCGTAGACCTCAGTCCATCTTTTACACATTATTAGGCAATGGAAATTACTATAATTAACTACCTAATTAAAATATTTAGCCGAATGTAAATTGATGTTGTGATAATACTTGTGCAATTTATTATAATTTAGATTGTAGGTAAATGTTAATTTTACATTCATTTCTTAGTTTTAGTAACTAAGTACTGTTTTGGTATTTTTATAAAAAAAAATGCTTAATTAAAGTCTCACGTAAGATCCACCATAAAAAGAACCATCAGATGTATTACAGTTTCATTTATTTTCATTAATCTGTAACCGCCTTAACTTGTTAAGGTGTAGAAATTATATATATATATAATTAGGTGTAGAAATTACTTACGTTTAGAAGGAATATAGGCCGCCATTCCAACTACAGTGCCCTGTTTTTTTCATTCCTATCAGAAAAGACTTATCAAAACTGACCTCTCACTAATGCTATCCAACAAAAAGCCTCTTTGCTAATCAGGTCGGTAATTTATATAAAAAGTAAGTTCCAATACTAATTCGGCATACATCATTCAAGTTCGTTAAAAACACTTTCATCTCAACAGTTGGTGCCAATTAT
The DNA here is from genome assembly GCA_941860345.1 of Chrysodeixis includens. Classification (NCBI taxonomy): domain Eukaryota; kingdom Metazoa; phylum Arthropoda; class Insecta; order Lepidoptera; family Noctuidae; genus Chrysodeixis; species Chrysodeixis includens. Next base: position 11,028,968 of record OW796105.1, read on the forward strand.
TGTTTGAAAGAATGTGCTGTGTCATGATTTCGTAGTATTTTCGCTGACTGTTATTAGTCTTTATTTTATCTATACTCAGCTGTTGCTCGCAACTACGGCTAGAATGTCGGATATAGCTGCAAAAACATTACCCTCCTCTCCCCTGACGCAGCTGGTTAAAAAGATAGCTTATTTGGTTATCTAGCATGTCAGCTAACTTCATACCAATTTCAAGAAAATTTATCCATGCGTTTGAGCTTGAAAGAGTAACAATCATCCATCTATCTATCCTTCCATTTTTAATGACTTTAGCGTGTATAATATTAGCAGGATTAATATTGCACCCGTGCGTAGCTGGGGCGGATCGATAGTACAATTTCCTAGCAGCCTAAATTATTCTTATAAATTCACAAGAAACTGACAAATGGTAACAAAAACTCGCGATGATTGTTCTAATACATATATTTACATATCTCACTATGGCTACAGGCCTCTTCCGATATTAGAAGGGTTTGAGTATAAAAATAAAATAAGGTTAAAACACTCTTTGTAATTGTTCATAAGTTACATTTTCCTCTTTTAGTGTTGGTATAAGCCCTTAATAAGGAACTATTTCTAAAATAAACATAGGTGATTCTTATCAGTCAATGACGTTTAGCATCATGGTAACTTCCGTTTCTTTATCATACCTTTGGTCTTGTTATCAACCTATTCACAGTTCAAATAACATTTAATATTTAGATCTAGTGCTCGTAAGTGTAAATTAGATTATCCAACTTATATTATAAAGGCGAAAGGTAGTGAGTATGAGTGAATGGACGTTTGTTACTCTTCCACACTCAAAGGTATGGATCAATTTTAATGACATTTGGTATGGAGTTAGCTGACACAAAAATTACACGGGAACACAATCTATACGGGAAGAAGCCTGTGCCCAGCAGTGGGACATATATAGGCTGGTTTATTTGCTTATTTAGTACTCTAAAACTTTCTCCCTTGAACTTTGGTCCATAACTATATGTAATTCAAATAACGTTATTTGAGCGCATGTTTGCCTCAATAGCGCAGTAAGTATGTATATTACTGTATTATTGTAGTTACGCAGTTATTGCCTTCATTCTTAAGTAGAATCGTGTTTGGAAGCCCTTCCGGTGTTGGCAAATGTTAAGGTTATGTAAGCAAACCTCTCGGAAACAAGCTGATTGTAAATTATAAACGAAGTTCGTGTTTAAAGTATTCAAACAAGTTCTTAAATATTGATTTATAAATCTCCTACCGTTTTAGGAGCAAAGTGCAAAAGGGTCGAATCAAATTCAAAGAACAATAGGAAATTTGTATTAGAAATTAAATTGTTTTGGGAAATCCCAAAAAGTTTGATCCCACAGCGTGTTTAAAATCAATTTGTAAAAGTATTAAGGAAAAACAAAACCGATTGGAAAGGTTTTTCCTTTGCGATTCGGGTCGTTGAAAACGCAAATTTAGGTTTTTTTTATAATAACTTTCGTGAGGATGATTCATACTTAAAACGTTAAACGTTCGACTCGCTCGCCCGCCGCCGCGTCAGCTCATGATTAGGGACTCCGGTTGGGTCCGAAACTAGTCGGGCTATCCCGATAAATACGCGTGAGTAAACCGTTATAACGTTTTAAGCAAATTTAGGTACTTAATTTTCTTCATTTTTTTAGTTAGTTTTCAAAAATGAAGCTTAGATTCATTTCAATAAATACCATGTTTTATGAATAACATAATAAACACGTTCATCTTATAAACCTCCAATCTTCTTTCTATCTACTGAAAGCTGATATAAAATATTTCACTTATTGGCTATTATAAAGTATAATAATCCTTATAAACTTAACTAAAACTAAAGAGTTCGTTTCTCTTTTAATTTGAGTATTTGCAACAACTATTGATTGTACCACAATCAATAGTTGTTGCAAACAACAACAACTATTGATTGTACCACAATCAATAGTTGTTGCAAATAGTCTATTTCCACATCTTAGATTTCCAAAAACGCATTCCAATTTTGCAGCTAAAACTGTTTGCTAAAGATGCTTAATGTAAAAATGAACTTTCACTAGTTTTAAGATGACGTTGTTTTTCAAAATTCTTGTTCATCTTTCATCACTGACCTTGGTGTGTCGGCATTGTTTGAAGTGAACGTACCGCAAATTTTATTGTTGTAGCTATCGCAATAAGTATCTTACTAATGCTAGTACGATTGTGTGATCATAATTATAAATAAGTATGTATTTATTCCGAAATAACAAACATTAGAGAGGTAAACACATATTTTGTAACAGCGTAGTTTATATTGAAATCGAGAATTTTTCGAGTCGTTGTTCTGGTAAATAAATACCAACTGATAAAAATATGAAACGATTTTAATCGTGATTTATAATCTGCTATCGTTTTCTAGTTAGTTGGTCCCTAGGGCTTTGACCCTTCTGGCGATCTGGGAGCCTTATACTACGTCGTAAAATAACATTATTGAGGTCGTCGATGTGTAGTAGGCTGTCATGCTTCCACTACTTCAATAATCTTAATTTAAGACGTGGGAGAAGTCTTTCTGCAGTTTGTTTGTTAAATCATTTTCTGTAAAGAGCTTTTCGTGCCTTTTTTCATTATTGAAAACAATCAGCTATTACTGTCATGTAATAACTGAATACAAAGAACTAAATCTGAAATACATACAATCTGAAATCGCCAATCCGCAGTGAACTAGCGTGGTGATCAATGCTCAAACTTTCCCGACATAGAAAAAGGCCTGTACCCAGCAGAGCGACGTATACATATAGGCTGGTTTTTTTATTATAAAAATTCAATATTTGACATAAAGTGTCGTTTTTTATAATAAAAATGGCGTCCTTAACTTTTTGTAAATCTGTGGTGAATGGTGATTTCGTAAAGGCCAAATAATTTTAAAGGTCTAAAGAGTATTATAATCAATTCGTTACCTCTTCCGTTATTTGCATCAATAAGTCAATTGAATTAAGCATTATACACATTATGTATAATCTCTTCGTTATTTTTACAGTTTTTTGATGTTGATAGTTGTCTTTTATTCGATTTGTTCACCCCAAAACAATCAAATCGATTTCTCTGCGATTGTCCTTTATTTTTCTAGTGTTTGCTAACACCGGGTTTTTAGATTGCCGGATCGATTTAGACAAAACATTAAAATTATTTCCATTACTAACTTATGCCCGTGTTTTCGTGGATGTTGGTTATCGGTAAGAAGTAATAACTTGTCAATCAGGGTATTCTTTACCTCCATGTTACATTTTATCAAAAACGTTTGAGGCGTTTAACCGTGAAGAAGTGACAAACGTACAAACATTCTTACAACCTTCAGTTGGACTTCACATCAAAGTCGTTTGATGTGAAGTCCAACTTAATTTATTCAAATTACACGAGACTGAAAAATTAAGTCAGTGTATTTGTTTCGAAGTTTCGATGTTAATTATACTTGCTAATCACACGTTGGCAGAAGCTGACCTCCAATACGGTTGACATTGTCACTGCATCCTCGAGTGTGAGACCGGCCTTAAACTTATTATACGTAATCACCGAATCTGCATCTGTTTATTTATACTTTTTAATTTGGTGGAATTCATTGACATTATGTTCAATGCCAATCGAACTCGCAATGAAGGTTGAAGTTGAATGATAGGAGATGGAGGTTTGGTTCACGATTACGATATTTCGGATTTTACCCTAAGACTAGTAGAGTTGGAATTAAAATACTTTCTTCTATTCATCGGAATTTCGGTAGTATTAGGCGATAGAAGTCTGACTCTTTTTTTCGGTCCTCGTACTTGAGGGCTCGGCTGAGGACAAAAATATCTTTAATACACATTGAATGAAAAAGCTAAAAAAAAATCCTCACATTCAGATGCAGACAGGTGAAAAAGAACGGTTGAAGCTGGTAGAGAACAACATCCAAACTCTAATTGTATTGTTGATGGAACTTCCTTCGCAAAGAGGCATATTTGCTCTGCAGCAATTGAATATGAACCTTAACTACTTTGACATATGGCCACACAGTGCGTCTCTAGCGGTATGCGCTGGGCCCTTCTTATCATTTCTGTGTTTGGTTGGGTTTATGTCATTATCGAATTACCTAGGTATAGATTTTGTGTCTTTTACTACTTCGATGTAGATTACTCTTTTCACAGGAAGATGTGACATTCCAATTACCGTTCGTGTGATTGTAGGACAGTCTGCATTATTATCAATTAAATAGGTCTGTAGTATTGTCGGCGATTGAAATGACTCATAATTATCGGCAGAGATAACACTTTGGGCAAATAGATTATACGCACATTACTATTAGTGTCAAAATTATGATTGATTTTTCCAAAAATAAATAAATCAACAAACACATTGAATTCTTATTGTAATAATGTAATAATTGTAGATTTGTAGCAGATACTATTTCTTTCCCTAATGCTGTGATTCATACAATGGTTTGCGTGTGGACTTTAGTTTTAAATTTACGATGACGATAAGAAAGTGAAGGCAATAAAATGGGTAATAGAAAATCCATTTCATACAATATTCCAATTTCTGTTGAGAAATTATGGAAAGAAGTATAGTGTTTCATTTATAGCTCTGGTAATGGATCGAATGAAACATAAATGCTACCTAACCTTCTGTATTACTATACATATTGTGGGAGTAGGTACTCGTTTTTTATTTGTTAAGTTTTTGTTCAATATAATTTGTACGTCTTACGCGTCTCGCCGGTAATTCAATGAAGATGGATGAATAAACAACACTTTCTATTTCACAAGAAAGTTGGAACGGTATCTTGTGCACTCGGACTGTGTAGTGTGTAACATTAAGATCATATAAAATTCGTTATCGTAGAACTTGTAACATGGTTTAAAATGGAATAGTTGTAGGGTTGGCATCTGTCCGGGTTTCCCCGATTTTTTCTAGTTCTTATCATCAACAATTTGTTGCCTGCGATTTTGAAAGTCCCGCTGTAGCCCCATATATTTAAACAAATATAAGTGTTAATATGTCGAGGTTGGACCCTGCATTCCAGGGCTTACACTTGTCATGATTGAAAAAAATGACAACCCTGTATTACTGTAAAGGTTTAAGCAGGAAATGTTAGAGTAATGTGATTACTTAAATGAATCTGTATCATATCGTCATAATAATAAGGTTTATTTCACAGTAAACTGCGGTTGTCGATCTTGTCGCTAATACGGTTGGTGGTGGTTGCGGCGGGGTTCCACCGGGTGCGCGTGCTGGGGCGGCAGCACGTGCCGGCGAACGCGCGCGAGGCTCCCGTCGTGGTGATGGCGCCGCACTCCACCTTCTTCGACGCCATCGCCATCGTCTGCCTCGGAGCGCCCAGCGTGGTCGCCAAGGCTGACACCGCGCGCCTGCCGTTCATCGGACGTATGTTCACACCCGCCGCATGTCGTTCGCATTCGTTCATTCGATTTTTACGCTTGTGTGTAGCATGCTCGAAGTTAGCTTTTTTGTTCCTTCAGTTGTTTCTATATCAATTGTTTTTTTTTGCCTTTTTTGCTGCTCAAGTATTTTTGGAGTTGTTTTTTTTTGCCATGAACGCTTGTTGATTTCAGCATTTTAGGTTGCGCCCGTCAGAAGTATTCAGTGCATGAATTACTTACTCACGTATAATGAATTAGCCTTCACTGTGATTGGGTAACGGTCACAGGCTCACTGCAAATTCGTAGAATATTATCTAGATTATTTACGTCCTTGCGTTGCAACAGTATTCTCAAGATACATATTTATTTTATTAATATACTCAATAAAACTTTTTAGAGAGTGGTGTCAAAACTTAGATTTTTTCTTCTTTGCTAGATGTATGTAAATATTTAATGTAACACAATGCGCTCAACTTGCGCCAAACCTTAACCTACTCTAAGACCTGAAAAATCTTTCACACTTATTGAAATTCAGTCCATCTATCTGCTATAAAAGAACAACGTGAATTTCGCCGCGAAGCACGTACCGTCCACGGCCGGGAACATCGTCCACAACTCGTGGTAACTACACTTGAAAATTTTCCGTACTTTAGTCTGCAAATAACCGTCTGGGCACCGCATTATGACGTGAGTGCCTGCAGTGGAAATATCATCCGACGCTTATAAATGTTAGCTAAAGAATTCAAAAGTACATGCTACGTTTTATTAGGAAATCGCATGGCCGTTATGGAAAGAAATGTTTTGGAAAATGAAAGGCCGATTTTAATATTTGAACTGTACCTGTAACAGCATTAGTTTTTTTTTAAGATAACGAAAGAACATTGAACTATAATGTGAAGGGCATAATATTGTTCAGTCGTTTACAACTTGTCAACAATTCTATAATTCCTTCAACAAGAAGTCCAGGAACGTTAAAATAATTTATCCGCATTTCTTAACCATCACCGTTAATTTTACCGACTACTATTCTCTAAAAGGGTATTTCTTCTTAATTATTGCCCCCATTCAACATACTTTAAATAAAATCACTTTCTATAAAACCCAGTCGGTCTAGAACTCTAGACTCAATACAAGACTTCTCGTACCCAGTCGTAGCTAACTCTTCGAACCGATCGATCGGAAACAGACACAAATAGTACACAGGTACTGTCGACGGCTAGCAAATAGTACCGAGGATTTGCCAAAAACAACCTTACTTCCTTGTATTAAGAGCGAAAGGAATGGCAAAGTCTGACCAGTCTACTGTTACTTACATAGTTGTATAACGTTCAGTAATCTTGTCAATTTTATTTAAGGCTTTGCCTATTTGGTTGGAAAATAAATTTAGATTGACTAGTTTTAAGTTCTTTTTTTTACTAGACTAGAAGAAAGAACTCTAATGTTTATGAATGAAAAATGAAATCTGGTTATGTAGGTAAAGTAAAAACGATTTAAAGGTTAGATGCAGATAAGAATCTATCGTTAAAACTATGGCGCATAGGTAGTTCTACTGATATCTTACTGAATTCTGTAGGTGCTACGTGTGTATAACTCTTAATTTAGGAAGGTCAGGAAATCAAAAATGGACAACTTAGTGATTTCGGCATATACTATCATAAAGCTACCCTTGGATCTATTCCACTATGAAAATAATTCCACCAAATTAGATGCCGTACCATAATCAAAAAAAGGTATACCTAGAATGATATTAAAAACAAAGATCTTTCCACGCAATGCAAATTAAACTTTAAGCCAGTTATGTTAGATGCTAATTTTATCCGCTGACACTTAAGACGAAATTGCAACATTACTGAAGCCTTAGTAATGTGACACGCTGACATACAACGAACAGACGTTAGCAATACTTTGCTATAGTTGAGGGCTATACACATTTGAAAAAAAGTCTGTTTTGCATATTTTATCGGGAGAAAAGAAATATCGAATTATATCGCGAATAAGTCCCGTTTATCGTCTAAAATATGTGTACAAGTCGCAGAAGTTTAAAATCAGTAAGACTGTTTTGTCTTACATAATATATAGAGCTACAAGGATATTTTGGCATGTGGATGACTTTAACACGAGGGCGTTAGTGTGCATATTCGCAACAAGCATCAAAAGTGATTCTTTTGTTATACAATATCGATTTCGGTCATGTACCGAAAGATCCTTAGCCGTGAATTTCTTGTTTAGTAGACAAAAAAAATGACAGATTTAGCCACGGCTATATAGGTAAATTTTAAGGTTTCATTTAAAAAAAAGTCTCGAGTTCGATTCCCACGGCGTGCTTTAAGATACGATAAAGGAATAATATGCAAAATAAAATATAATTTTGGCAGTGATATTGAAAAGGTTACCTAGGTCTTTTCTGACAATTTGTTAAATGCCTTTGCCCATTAATACCTAATTACAGAGACATTACATTAAAATAGTTTAAAATATTTAACGTCATATAATTCAAATGTGAATTAAATATTATTATAGGTGTTTACATTATTTTAGACGGTTTATTGCCAATTCGATGTTGAATATATATTACATATGTAGGTACATCGTGGGCGATATCATGCCCATTTCTATTGTTTCTGAAAATCAATGCGTTAGATAAATAAACAATATTGTGTGGAATTCAATTGAAATATAATATTTTTTATTTTCTCTCAAAGTATAAAAAAATATATTTGCATGACACATAATAATATCCTTCCGATAGATTAGTAAAAATATATTAGATACTTTTTTGAAAAAAAATCTCAACATTGATTTTGATATAATTTTTATCCGATATCAAAAAGGAGAAGTTTGTCAATGAAGTGGAACGTATAAAAAGGATAAGCCCATTGACATTGATTCAAAATTCAATATTAATACAAATACAAAAAAAAAATCTATACAAACATTTGAAGATCACAAACATTTGTTTCTTCAAAGCATGCGCGAACTCCTTGACTTTCGCAAAGGCTGTATTAAGAGCTACATATTAATTCAAAAACAAATTATAATGTATAATTTTGTCAATAAAAATTGCATAAATGCCAATCTTAAATAGTATCAAGGCCGTCGAACGACTTTTTGTTTAACATTGAACATTTCCTTAAATGCGATAAGGTGAGCGTCAGCGTTGACATTGAAACGGTTTTTGCAGATTTTAGGAACATTGTACCAAACTTTAGTAGGTATAATGGAATATAATAAGTAGTCTAGCTGTTGCCAGCGATTTTGCCGCGTGAAATGTAGGTTATAGCTACAAAAATGTGACCCCTTTGGCGCAGTCGTTTAAAAAAGTAGCCTTTGTGTTAATCCAAAGTGTCAGTTAACTTCATACAAAATGTCATTAAAATTGATCCTGCCGTTTGAGTGTGAACGAGTAATAAATATATACACCCATCCATACTTACAAACTTTTGTTAATAACATTAGTACGATATCGTTATATTAAATACCAGCTCTTGTAGACAAGTTACACTTTTTCGTGGTAGCGATGATTCTTCGCTGAATTGTATGGAAATGACATTCCTTTTCGGCAAGACACGTGACTCTGACTTGTCACTTCAATACAGTTGAGCAATTTGATCACTTGTCTGTTTTAGTTGCTATAATATGTTTAAAAGGGTCTTTTGTGACGATCAAACGAGGTTTGAATTGAACGTGTTGGTCAAATCAAACGTTTGAAGCGGGTTTGAAGGTCATGGTCTACTGAAGAATAAAGTTATAAGAAAAAAAAAGGAACCTCCACCGTTGGCAGTCGGTTAAAAAGAATGTAATGACATACTAGAAAACAAATGAGTAATGTGATACGGAATAAAATAGTTTACTTTCATCAAATTAGACTCTATTGTGATACAGCGTCCAAAAAATGGCGCGTGCGCAACTCTAGCTAAATAGAAGAGTTGTGAATTTAGGCAAGATAGGTATGGTTCCGTACCTGAAATTTGTGAAAGGTGTAATAAATTTTTCATAATTCTTAATTAAGTAGTTAAATACAAAAAAAGACTAATAAGTATGCATTAATACGAAATCATAACATCAGACAATATTACAACAGTTTAGCCGATATTGTTATACTGGCAAGGCCATCGATCATCGAACTCTTAGTATCAAGGTTTAAATTAAAATCACGAAATGATCCCCTCAAATATAATTTGAAACCAGATTTCATCAAAAAGTATACGTAAAACAGTTTTTAAAACACCTTTAGCTAACTCTAAAAAAACAGTTACAACAAATCCCTTTAAAACATGCGCTCTCATCGTTTTGATTAATCTTGTTTTTTCTGACCGTACGTATGGAGTATTGTACTACCGTTACTTTCTCAATAGAGCCGTACCCATCTCGGTTTAGTATACTGGTTTGCTGACCCTACCCTGTGTCAATGTTAACTGTTTTTTGTTGACTTTACTTGAATGTGTAGGTCAGTGTCTTTCAACGTGTTTTTTGTTACTTTTTACAAAAAAAGTTTGTTTAAATAGGCATGTGTTAGATATTGTATGGGAACGTTTCTAATTTGCAAGTTTTTGTGACATAATCACATATACAATATTAATAATTGACACGTTTACATTTTTTCACATTATTATTATTGTTTTATGTAACTGGATGTAAAATAAATATACCCATATTTTTTCTTATTGCGATATTCATTAATTTCCATTGATAATTTTCTATTAAAAGTTAATGGATTCTAAAAGCACTTAACCACCCAATCAAATCAAAATCAAGTCACATATACGTTGGAATAATGTTTACCTTTGGTTAGAAACTGAAATTTTGGTGAAATACAGGGTGATTATGTGTTGATTTGCTGATTCATGGTAATTTTTTTTTACCATTATACGGCAATCAAATGACAATCAATAAAATGATGTAATTGTAGTTTCAGTTTCAAAACTAGATTTGTATGCATAAAAGTCGCTATAAGTCAGACTGGTACTAATTTAAATGTGGCTTTATCAAGTTCATAATTGTATGACCTTAATAAAGCCACATTTAAATTAATGGCTAGAATATGTTAAACTCGCGCTCTAAATACTGTCTAGGCAAATAACAAGAATTTTGCAAAAAAGTGATCAATGTAGAGCTATAATTAAAAAGTAAGCTAAGTCACCGAAGTAAATAACCATTAAATTAGGAGAACGATTAATCATTAATATTCCAACAAAATTTACAAAGTAACTTTTGGTAAGTAATATGACTGGAAAAAGGCTCTACTTAAATGTGGGAATATTTTAGGTAGAGCCGTTTCATTCAATTTCCAAAATCATGGATTTAATTTCACACTGCTACCATTTCTGTATTCAAATTAAATAAACGGCGTAATATTGCTACTATCCATATATATTTTTCCAAGTTCCTTGTAATTTGTGGAAGTTTTTTTAATCAAGAAAGGAGTATGAATATAATTGAAATGGACATAAACAAGAAAATAATCATCGAATCCCGTTTCGATCAATGTGAAATCAATTATACTTGATTGTCTTTTTATATTTGTATTTAAAATACAACCGGCTACCGGCTACTTATGACAACGAGTTACAAAAATGATCTTTACTGCCTTGTAATAAAGATGCTGTCGATATTTTACATTAGTACTGTGATCATTGGTTGGCCATTGTACCTCTCGACAAATCATATAAAACTTTAATATAATTTACTTTTTGTAGTCATTTGCATCTCATTATCTTATAGAAATCCGATTCTTTTTACTGCTTTATCGTTGAACTTTAAGTTTTCTGATTTCCAAATGATTTATACATCTTTAACCTTTACTGTGAGTTTGTAATCTACAGTACCCATTTAACGAAATCAATATAATTATACTTATCAAAAATGTATGTATTAATTTAGACCAATGAGATGCAAAAAGCGAAAAATTGCACAAAGTTCTCAAAAAGGAGTTGGTCAAGGAGTATTCTATTCTATTTTGTTTTATGGCTGACCAAAACAACTTGACTAAGACTACTGAACAGGAATCGAGATCTATTGGTCGCTATTACACACCTTAACATGACAGAGACAGTTTAATATTCGCCGAATTAAAACAATTATTTATTATTTGTAAATTAATTTCTGTCAACTTTGTGTTTCTAGGAATTCAGATGATCTACAAAATATTAATATTGCTACATATAATTATTGCTGAGCAATTAATTCAGTCTTTTAATAAACTAAAGTTACATTTAGGCTTTGTGTGTATAATTGTTTTATTATATTATATTAATATGTAGTGCACCATCTCACTTCCAAAACTGCAACAACCTTCAAGATCTCATAGTACAAGGATTAGTCATTAATTATTTTATACAGGTAACATTTATTTACTTTTACTGTCATAGAAGTCTTGCATATATTAAACATAAACGGTACACTGGGTGTCATTGACTTATTGGTTAAAAACCTCAAGTGTAGAACCCGACATTGACCCAGTAAACATATTTTGACCTGTCGCAAAAAAATCAGGTGGTCACAGACCTGTTGTGTCTTAAAACTGCCGTAAGATCTACTGTTGTGTCTTTGAACTTGCTAAATACGCTAATGAAATCTATTTGTTTATTGATTTCCAATTATTTTTTAAATAGCGGCGTTCAAGACTGATTCATAGAAAAGTAAGGCCCTTTATCTTGCTGCCTTTGTCATCGTCAAATGGAATGTAGAGACAAATAAACATTTTAGAACGTCACTTGTAGCTGTAAGCTGAATGACGCTCAGCTGACTAAGAGAGTGATGAGTATGAATGTTGATGGATGGAGAGGAAGGGGAGGCCAAAGAAAAGATGTATGGATTGTATAAGGAAAGATATGAATGAAAAAGGAGTAAATGATAGTGTGACGGCTAATAGGAGAGAATGGAAGAAAAAAACGTGTTGCGCCGACTCCAAGGAAAATGGGATGAGGGCAGGAAGATGATGATTACTCACAGCTGTAAGCTACATACCATAGGTACTTTATAGGTGTATATAGACCTTCTTGAATGACTCAAGGTCTTTACCAAGTTGCGTGCTAACTGTATGTGGAAGCGATTTTTTCTGAGTTATTTTTACCTTCGCGCTTACTACAGATTTTGTTGTAAGGTTTGAAAGAAAACCGGTTTATAAACCTTACATATCTTATCAAGGTTAACGTTATTCATATTATGGCAAAACAATCGCTCAAAACGTTTGCCGAGGAGTATAACATAATATTTCTTCATTACAAATTAGTTAAATTTTGAGTTTAGATGTTATAATTAATATATGATGTTATAATACATGTGGAATTATAATTCTCATTTATAACAACCTAAAATACCGAAACGCAGCTTAGCAGTAGACATTCAAGAATGTTTGTCGTTTTTTTTTACTCGTCCAAACACGTTATGTTAAATTTGTGTCTCAAAAGATACAAATTGAAGATTTGCAATTGTAAAAAATAGTCTCAACATGTAGAGTCACGTTTTATGAAGCATACCATAAAAGACTAACAGAAGATAAGCATATATATTAAATAAATATAATTTAAATAGAAAGACACTGCCAATTTAAAAGTTATGATCGATGCATAACTTTAAAAATTGTGGTATTACATCATTCAACATTCTAAACTTCAATAAGCTCTTTTATAGTATTACTTAAATGTAGATATTAATTAATTTAGATCAAATAAATAATCTATTAGAAGCAACTACTAGAACTGGCTATAATTAATTAACGTCATATTTTTAAATACCATTATTTATAACTTGATTCGAGAGTGTCAAACTTAGTATTAATTTGAAGCGTCTAGACGCTAGACTTTAGTTAATTATTTTTAGAAGCAAAATGTTTAACATATTGTATAAGATAACTACGTCTTTGGTTTTAGTCTATCCAATTAAAAAAATCCGGATAAGTGCGAGTCGAACTCGTCCACCGAGGGTTCCGTTCGTAGGATCATTATAAATAGTTCGAATCAAGTCTAAATAAAGACAGGATCGATGCTTTTTTGTGTTTTCCATTATAAAAAAGAAAAAAAATGCGTCTGAAATAATAAATGTTACATTATTTTTTGAAATGTTAAAATGATGCTCTTTTAAATACCGCAATGGAATTAGTAGCTTCATTTTGAAATTCTTCATATTCCTTATAGACCTCCTGTTTTTAGATTTAACTATATATTTGTTTCTTTTACAATTTTGTGTGGGCTTAAACTTGAGTTTACGATACCTCATATATTGATACGCATAATCGGTCTTAACAGACATATAAACGGTCAGATAGACGGGAAATTAAGTGATTTTATAAGGGTTTCGTTTTCCATTTCGAGGCACGGAATCCTAATAACTAAAAATAGTAATCTTTCAGCCTCGAAGCGGTGAAAGCTTTCCTGTCACTTAATCATTGAATTTAACGAGTTTACAATGCATACAGTAGATGCACTACTGAACACTTTGATTAACTCTTATCTCCAAGCAGTAAGGTTTATTTTCGTAAATCTTTATTCACTATAGTTGTTATTTTTGCACTATTACTTGTGCGTATCATTTAAGATTGCTGTAATTTTAAGTCTAGGTGATTTAGTCTCTTTTATGATTTTCATAGGCCATCAAACCTTTTTGGGCGTGCTTAAATTGTTGCAAGTCATCTAATTTGCAACTTGGTCACTTGGGGCTACATTTTTATAAAGCATCGGTGTATCGTTACTCGGGTTTAGAATGAGCATCCTAATACTATAGCGTCAAAAATACATTTATTTTTGGTGTCCTAGAGAAAATTCTCATGCTTTATCAACCGTCGAAGGGGGGGGGGGACATGTTAAGTCGTGCCGGACTCTTACCGGCCAAAACCGAACTGGAGTATCCTCATCTGGCTATAGCGAGGTGCACAGGATTCGCATTCACCGCGTACGTCGATAAATCTAGAATTTTACGACCTCTGTGAGGACGGCCAAAGAAAGAAGATAATATGGCTGCAAAGAGTGTTACTTGCGAGATGACGTCGGTTAGGAAGAAGAAGACATGCTGCGCCGACCCAAATAATAATTGGGATAAGGGCAGCGGACAATGATGATGAGTCTTAAAGTTGACCTCGATTTATTAGGAGTATCTCTGGCTAACAGTAGTCGGAACGTTATCATTTGTTTGTAATGACTGGGCAACTAAAACTCCATTTGGCATAGCCGGCATAGACGATGCATCTTCTCTCTCCGGGGAACATGACAGACAACAAATGAAACCACATTTTTTGTGCACTTATACGGAACTAAATTGTACTTACCGTTACTGATGGTTTAAGGTGTTGCTGTACTGCAACGATGTAATTTATAGCTTTGATATAGTTTATAGAAGGTTCTTAGAATTGTTGTTTTTTTATTTTTAGTTATGCAGTAAATATCGTGATGTAGTTTTTTGTGCAGAAGTAAATTAAGTATAGATTAGTTTATGTAGATACAAAATAGTAAAAACACAAGGTAATAGGAAACGCAAGTAGAAGGGCGCTAGTGACGTAGCATAAATAATCAAAACAATACGCTAATTTGAAGCGCTACATAATACATAATTTTATGCTTCTTAAGGGGCTATAAATAAAAAAAAAAAAACTGTATTTTAGTACTCTATAAACTGTATACTGTAGGAAGCTAGAGTTTAGATGTCCAATTAGAGTAGATAAAATAGCATGACAATAAAATAGAGTTTTAGCTGCTATGTGATAAAATCTATAATTTTTTTTTCAATTTAAATACATTTAATTCTTAAATTCCATGAGTCATTTTTAAAATTTAGTGCGGCTACCAATGCCCCTATTTTTACTATTTTTATAGTTCCGCATTAGAATTATCTAACTAGAAAATGCAATGCGATAGTATTTAAGCGAAATTGCTGTCAAATTTAAAAGGCTAAAAAAAGAAAACAAACTTTCTCGTCACCAAATGCGGTCGTCCATTTTCTTTTCGCTTGCGATAAGTAAACTCGCTTAGCTGTTACTGGTACGTGAACTTAACACGGAATAACTCTTAACTAAACAACAGTATTTGGGGACACGTGCGTTTTCGCATTTATTTAACGTGTGTGAACAAGAATTATCATTTATATGTTATTTTAATGTTCAAAGGTTTTATACTGTCATGTTTACTCTTTTGTATAACTTTGATTTGACTTTGCTCGCGCGGAAGTCCGTTATAGCTGCATAAACGTTACCTCGATCTAATGCAGTCGGTTAAAATGTAAGCTTTTAGGTTTATCCAGGGTATCAGCTAATTCCATACCAAATCTCATCAAAATTGATCTAGCCGTTTGAGCCTGAAGGTGTAACAAACATACGTGCTTACAAACTTTTGCGAACTACGCAATAGATTTTGATTGTGGTTTTGTTTAATAAATATACTGTTTCAAGAGGAAGGTTTATTTGTGTAATACATCAATATTGCACTCGTGTGAATCTAGGGTGGTACGCTAATACTAATGATAAAAATGTACGTGACAAGTGAATGTTTAGTTATGTAGATATTTCTCGGCCCATTATTTTGGGCTAAAGCTTTCTTCATTCCGCCACTCGGTCAGGCTAATGATAATTCGGGTCTAGAGGGGTAAGACCTATACTAAGCTCATATATAATTATCTAGCAAAGTAAGACGAAACGCTAAAACTTTCCGTACACAAAAACAAACTAGTTTTTGAATGGGCAATAGCGTGCTAGCTCCAGTCGGGGCCATCTTGACATAACTAATGATTTTATGGTTCAGATATTATAATAATATTGCTTTGTATTTTATTTGTTTTATGCGGTTAATAAACTCAATGCTAGGGTGCGGCTTATCATAGAATCACGATATAATGTGATTTGACTAAAGAATTAATGGCATTTGACAGACTTGCTGGAATAGTAACATTGATTTATTGCTTAAAAGCATTGAAAATTGTAGTAAAGAGCAGAAATTATAATACACTTACTTAAAGTTTCCATTACTGACAATATTAACAGTCTTACTGGAGATATATAGATTTAATAAAAAAACTGAAAACCTGCTAAGATTCGAAGCCGCTTTCAACAAACTACACCGATAAAATTTCTTCGTAATAAATATACCAATTTGAGAGCAATGTTTTCGTTTATCATCGTTAAAACAATAAACTCTAGTCGAGAACCGCAATCCGTTCTAATTTCCTGGGTGGAATGGCAGTCTATTCGATTTGTTTCATTTCTGTTGCTCTTCGGAGCAAAATCAGGGCAATTACAATATAATGAGGTAGTTTCGAGGCTTCTTACTGATTGTGCTACATATATGTATGTTTGGAATGAATATTGTAATTGAAGTTTAATTATAAAGTCGTATTTGACATTGATACACTGTATCTACTGTGTAAATTTTTTTATCAATCCAAATTTTGAGGTTGTGGAAATTTGGGACTGCCAAGATCTGATTAGTCTTCCTTAGGAGAGTTATGTGATTGGTACTGTAATACTAATCATACAATTTACCATGTGGTCTAGAATTGGTGGCTACATTTGATCATTGCGGATTTGCGACGTTAGGACATTTAATTTGAATTTGTATTTCAGATTTTAAGAAGGGTCATTGTGTCAAAATTTTGTTTGAAGCAAAACTATAAGTTTTATCCAGTGCCAAGTGCACTGAATGACAATTTTCTTAGAAAATAAGCTTATTATAATATTAAATCAGTTTAACATAACAATGTTTCAAGACTTCGTGGCAAAACTTCAATCGGAAATCATAATTGGCATAACTTCTACACCCAAAATTGAAAACGAAATTTTATTTTTATAGGGCCCTGAAGCCGCTAATATGTTTCATCGGGAAAATGTCGTACTTGGCCGGAGGGATGGCCATCACCATCCGGGGCAGGCAGGCTAGCCGGAAAGAGGCCCCCATCCTCGTGGTAGCCCCTCACTCGTCATTTCTGGACAGTTGTATTGTCTATGCCACCAAAATGTCTTCGGTCATCGTCAGAAAGGAGAGCATGGACAACTATGTTGGAAGTACGTGGTCTTTAGACTTCTGGGTTCCGGTGGTACAGTTATGGTGGTGGTGCTTTATTCGTGGGATTTTATTCCAAGTTGTGGGTCTTTTGGGTTGTCTAACCTTTCCTATTGGTGGTGGTTTATATGTTTAATGTGTGCATGTTTTAAAGGTTCCTGATTGTCAAATCTCATGTAAATCCATTTTTGTCTTTTGGTTACTGTTATTTGGGTGCACAAACTACTTGTATATGAAATGTTGTCGGAATTTCTTTATAGGAAAGACATGGTTATTAATATCTACAAGCAGAACACATTTAGTAATTCCATTTTTCACTTAGAGTCAGAATTTGGACGCGACCAAATCACCATTACTATACATGGAAACTAAATCTACGTTTCAAAGGCATAGAAAAGTCCATGTATTCAAAGTATTATCGTATGCAAAACAAATTAAATGCTTATCTCAATTTGAATGGAGTACCGTACGTGAGGACACAAAAGTGTCACAGCTTTGACACCAGACTTCTAATAACTTTCATCCATTCATCCTCACATCCATGTCTAATCCGAAACGGAGAGCCTACCACTGTCTCTTAAAGCTAAACTGTTGTTGTTGTGAAAGAGAGACGTCGCTCTATACTATGTAAAGTGCCTTCTCGCTTCCACAACTGCCACTGTCTTGCTTTACGAGGTGGTAGTACCGTTATAGTTGGACATCCACATACGTTTGTCTTTTGTCACGTTTGTATGTTTTCTCTAAAGCATTGTGTTTACGTCCATAGCGAACAATGCATATGGAATCGATTTTGCTCAGCCATTCATTCGCTTTGTACTGCCGCCTTATTTAGAAATGGCTTCAATGTGATGTTGCTTCTATACATTGTATGTTTAAGTAGTTTATGCAGCGGCTACGTCCGGGTATTGATTTCATTCCCGTAGGGACGAACTATTGTGAATTCTGGTGTTATATTAGGTCCTTAGGTTTCTAGATCTTTGCGAATTTCATTGTGTAGAATAGTCGTCATAAACTCATTAAACCAAATTACAAGATTAAGTATCTTGTAATTTGGTTTAATGAGTTACTACGTCAAGAATAACTTACTACGTCCTATTCACTTAGGGTAATTTAAATGACTTCATTCTGCAATAAATAAACCAACTAGCAAAGTATAATTTCCTGCATGAATCTAAAAAGTTATACTAAAGCAAGAAAATCCCAAAAAAATGGTTAGTATAACATCCAACTTGGCCGAACATAGATATATTTTTAAACCCTTAAAGATTGAATGCCTCAATAATACTAACATAATACAATGTACTAACCAACATAGTTTAGGGCATACTCATGTCCAATTACAAGGATTCTTTCTCTTATTTTATCTGTCCACAATTAACTGTATAGGCCATCGGTAACATCAACCATGTTAATGGTCCATAATATTGATATAATTTCATCCGCGATGCTGTAGTTACATACTATACTATGTACGATCATACAATTCAGGTATCGACATTTGCTACACGACATGCGCAGTGCGTACGAATGCATTTCACGTTTATTAAGTGTATAAAACTGTTGCGTTGGTACTTGTTAATCGAGATTTAATATTTACACCAAGTATTTAGGGATTTTTACATAGTTATCTATACATGTAATAAAATCGTTAATACGTCACATGTCCAGGATAATCTCCGAAAATACTGGATAGATTTGATTCAAATTTTCAGAATATATTGGCTAGAGGTCGGGCTAATATAAATGCTATATATCATTACGCTATTCAATAAGGGGGGTGAGCAATCATAGAGAATAAATAACTGAATTCGTATTTTTAAATCACAGTTACAAATGTAGCTGATATCTTAGAATAGAATTGATTTTGTCGTTTTCCTTATTGTATATCAGCGCGATATTTAATTATGATTTAATAGTATTTGTTTGTGATAAGATATAGTACGAGATATGGATTGCGTAGTTCCATTTACATGTTACAGATTGTTTTGTTCAGAATATGATATTACATTTAGTATACAGCAGTAATAACGTATGTAAAATCAAAATCAACAAATAACTTTTCTAACAGACAATGTAGGTATAATCTGTTGTGTTTTCAGTCAATAGATGTTGAAAAATTTAAATACTGTTTTTGAACTGTATGTGGAGAATGTCAACGAATCCTAACTGTCTAATGAAAAGGTCATGCTAATTGCATAAATTTGTCACAAAAGAAAACATTCTGATCTGACACAACTTTTAAGAATAGTTATAACATAAAAAAGGAATATTATTTATTAACATAGGAATAACAAAAAGCTGTAAATTACATTGTTACGTAGTTTGCTTCTTATAAGTTATAAACGTCTTTACATTAATAACAAAATGCATAAAATTGTTGCCACAGAAACTACAAAAAACATTATACGGAACACAAAATGATTAGAAATGCAATAAAACAAAAGAAATGAATACCGTTTGTTACAAATTTGTGGAGGAAAACATGGTCAGTCTTACCACAGTGGGCGCTTACAACTATAATTACTATGTGGAGAAGCACGAGCGTGTAATAATCGCACGTCTGATGTACTTTCACAAACAGTTCATTTAATAACTGTTTCAAAACAAATGTTCTAAAAATCTATCATAATGTATGCGTAGAACGCTGTTCTTCAAACTATTTGGGATGGTTAATTTAATGGTTCCTGTATCCTTATATAGAGTAACGTCTTGACAATGGTTACACAGGTTACATTGTCCAAGTGACTCTTATGTATCTAAACGTCAGTGTCAGTCACGTGACTTGATGATCAGTGTTTTTGCTTGTCACAATGGAATACATGTTCCATGTGTAAGCGCATTCAGTTTACTCAAATAGGATTAAATCAATCGCTTAGGCTTACTAATTTAGAGACTAAATTATTAAGAAATTCTACATTATTTTTGTACTATCTCACTACAGGACATGCAGTTGCATATATGAAGTATATAATTATATTTATGTTTATGTTTAAAAGAGTAACTATTGAGTTTCTTGCCGGTTTTTCTCCATAAGAATAACATTTTAGAACCTCACAACTACAGTCAGTAACGTTTGATTTTAGGACATTTATAATTATAGGAAATAACAATCCTTGTATTGCATGAAACACCTTAAGATTCGATAAACCCCTTTCTACTAGCAAATGAAATTAAAATGATTGAAAATAACAAGACAAAATTACCTGACTTATGAAATTGAAAAATCCTTTCAATTCATTTGAGAAATATTTATCTCAATTAACACGTGATGTCTTTTGTTAAAGAGAGAAAAATGCTTCTAACCATTGACTTTAAAGTAGATATTCCCATTCTCCATATTTTATGACCGGGAAGATGATAAAGAGTAATTACCATGGCTGTAAAACACTATGCCTCTGCTTTATAACTCACTTCCTGCCTTTTCATTGTAGCTTACAAAGAGTTTATTATTACTATGTCAAACTAGGCTTTAGAATCGTTAGAAAAGTTGTTTTTATGACAGGTAGTAAATATTGTCGAGTAAGTAAAGAGGTGTGAATTTTAGTAACGGTATTTATTGTAAATCAAAATTTAAAAAAATGTGTTCAGCTGTGTTCTGAATGATTTTGGACTGAGTCAAAGTCATATAAAATAAATTCTAAAACAGACGGTATGGTATCAGATGACCTAAAAAGTGTCGCGAATAGAAATCTTTAAATGTATGGGTAAGACATACCTTTTCGTCAATTAATATGATGTCAATACGTTTGACAAAGAGGCCATTTAATAATTATCTGAGGACTTGTTCGAAGCAGCGACCAGGATACGATAGAGAATCGTGGAAGGGGTCGATAGTTGGCGAAAGCGTTCCCCCCTGGCCCCTGGCAATAGGGAACGGAGAAGCACTCCGGTGGTTTTAGTCGGTAGGAGTCCGGCACACCCCTCCGTCTCCTCCCCACGGCGGAAAAAGTCCATGTGGGATCTCCACCATATACCAAAAAAAGGTCTTTGCATAGCAGTACACTATAGGGTAGAAAAAAGAAATATATGGGGTTTTCAATTTTAAGACAACTTCTTTTGAAGGTAGCAAGTATATGAGTGAAAACCTTGTTTTGCTTGCCCGGACTCATTAATATACTCTTTTGGATGAAGAGTTCATTAACTGTTTAAGGTATAATTGTCGGACCTCAAAGCGTCCTCAAATTATGTACTTAACAGTTTCAAAGTAAACAATTTAAATAATAATCGTGTGTTATTTTTATTAGCATTTCCCTTTCATGTTTGGTGTCATCATAAGGAGATTTTTGGAGATTCATTCACTATCTGTACCTTTTTGTTTCATTACTAACGTAAATAAGCATTTCTTACAAATTGTCCATTTGTTATCAAATCCAACTGTAAGTTATTAATTAAACAAATTCTTCTGTTATATTACCGCTTATAAGTCAGATCTCAGTCCACTATTGGGACCTAGCAAGTCTAAAGTAAAATAAAAGCAAAAACAATATACATACTAACACATAGGATGAACGCAGGCTGTAAAACTAGACTTAAAAATGCATGCTGGAGTATCGAATCAATACTCGGCGCCGTCTGGCGAGCGCAGCGCGTACCACCACCCCTTAAATATGCCTGTTGCAGTTGTGGAAGCAAGACAACGCTATACGGCGTATATCGGCGTCCCTCTCACACAACTGCAATAATATTACTATAGGAAGTAGTGGTAGGCTGTTCCTCTCGAATGATACTCAACCATCGAGAGTGTTTTTGTTATTTTAAACTACGTGTTTGTGGATGGTAGCAGGTTTCAATCAAAAACACTCGATACGAATATAATATTGTTTTTGTGATTTCCTAATAAGATTATTAACGAAACATTAAAAGGATTTTATTTCAAGTAGGCCTTCTCAGGCACTTTCGAAACGTTACGTTGTTCTACTATTTATTTATTTTAAGGATCTCCATCAAAGAGTACTCAAGAATCAAGATACATTATGGGACAAAAGAGGACGGTATACATTTGGGTTGTGCTTCTTTAATTAAAAGGATTACTATAATTTGTGATAACAAATTTCACTTCAATATCAAACCTCGAAATTGATTTCGATTCGTAATCCCCCATATGGCAAAGCTAACGACCTGACTTTCCATTAAATATTTAGGCGTACATTATTTAGTATATTTGAACTATACCTATTAACCAGTTATTACAGCAGCTGTTATAGAAAGGTCTCGAGTTCGATCCCCACGGCGCGCATCGATTTTTCGAATATTGTGTGCGTTTTGGAAATCAATATCACAGCTTCCGTGAAAGCTGCTGTCGCTTTCAGAAGTCACGTTAAAATGTGGGTCCTGCGCCCCATCTCTCTCCGGTCGTGTCGGATTACCGTCCTATCGGGCTATGATAGTAAAGGAATAGAGAGTGCACCTGTGTTTGCGCATGCTTGTGCAATATATGTCCTGCGTAGTTGGCTCGTGTCGTAGTAACACTGGCCGCCGTGGCCGAAATCGGTCCGGACACATTATTGTTATAGTATATTCAGAAGTGCCGTGAGACACGATATGCTAGGGCTTCTCACTTGAGACCTAGGTATTATAAGGCTGGGAGACAAGGCCGAGTCGTCACGACACGTTCTAACCTTTACTTACCGAAGGACGTTCGTTTTATACTATCTTCTGTGTGACTTTGCTTATATTGTTACAGAATTAATCATCGTAAAACAGTTATTCAAAGATGCAGCTGTATTCTACATTTAAGTTGTATTGTACTATAATAATGCATTGCAAAAAATAGTCATCGTTTTGTGTATAGTTGGATATTTGATGGAATAAAAAATTCAGAGTTGAAATCTTGTGCGCCGCGCCCGCCACGTGTCTGTAATCCACTTCATTCGCCATCTTTGATGCGTTATATCTCCTTAGTATTTTATTGATTTCATCAAAAATAAAAATGAGTATTTTTGAAATATCTCTGACGGATTAATAAGATGGTATCTGACCTGTGTATCTAAATAACAAAAGCTAAAAAACATGCATAGTTTTACGTACCTATAAATGAGGTCCAAGAGCAAGCACTTTGAAAAACTTGGAGAAAACAGCACAGACAAGTAATAACGCTTAAGTAACCGAGGATTTATATTGTAGATCTACTTAGCAACACTTATTATACTGCCTAGAGATGGTGTCTCAGAAGTTCCCTTTTCTATTATTCCTCGTCACTTTTCCACATAAATTTTCAGTAAGTAGTCGGTTTTTTTTTAGTAAGTAATCGAAATGGTTTGTTCGTCGTGGCTCGCGTGTCTATCTAGAATTTTCAAGAATATATAGGCTCGTTCTAGGTTTCATGAAAAACGCTAATTTGATTCGATAAATGATTGTAGCGTGCAGTACCGTACTAACTTAAAGGGCAATAACCTTTTCTATGTTCTGATTGTCCAAACGATTAGTAACATTTTATTTTACTTTATAGATATTTCTTGCCTATTTACGTAATTTTATTTTAGGTAGCTCATATTAGATTTACTTACAGAAATATTTCACTAAATATTTGTGTGGACGCATCTCATCGCTACAATATTATTCGTTTAATTTTCTCGGATTAATCTTAGGTATAAATAATTTATAATGAAATATATTTTTTTGTAGTGTTAGTGCATTAGTTAAAAGTTTTAGTTTTTTTTTTCTTTTCTATTAACCAAAAGATAGATTTTTTTTAAATCAAAATGTCATTGTTGGCGATAGTAGCCATTTAAAATCATCATCATCATAAAATAATAAGAAAAGTTTCAGTTACAATCTTTTAAAGAATCAACTATTCTATTTTAATTTACCTTAAGTTTACGTTTATTATAACATCTTATTTTTTTAATCAATTAAAAATCTTATACAACTACTACATAAACTCTTCGGCTTCATGATTTATGAGTAATCAACTTCAGCTGAGCTTTTTACTTTGATATCCTTAATGACATTTTGTGTGTGTGACAATGTTTTACTCTAAGTAAAATTCACCTGTCGCCTTGTCTAGCGTATAGGTAGAAGCAAGTTGGATTAACTTCCGTGTTATATCATAGCATCGGAAGCGAGCTCAAATTGAAAATCGATTAATGCTTACGTCTAATATACATAAGCCTACCTGCAAAGGTCAGGCCCAGCTAAACATATTGGATACAGATACATTTTTAATCATCAATTTGTTGAACTCGTATTTTATTGTCGTCTTTTTCTCTAACGTTTATTTATAAAGGTTTATAAAGTATACAGAAATATGTACGCCGCTATACAGATTGAAAATAAGTGTCAATTCTATATTGTGATGTAGGGTTTTGTACCTTGAAAGGAAAAAAGCAGATTCTCTGGATGGACGGATACGATCACGCTGTTATTTTAGGTAAATATTTAAGCTATTTCCAAAATGTTATTCTTATTGAGAAGAACTGGCAATAGCAAATAATCATAGAAAGATAACGAATCAAGCAATTATAAGTTATTTACGTGAAATGAAATAGAATACTTAATTCTGCGATTAGTATAAATTTTATCACTGTTAAATGGCAATATTCTTTTCAATTATAAGCTAGCTGGAGTCGACATTTCCTTGCTGGCTACCTTGAGAAGAAATGTCGAAACAAATTAACAAACTCAGGGGTCATAGCCTCATGAAGTCCAGGCAATATTATGTTTCATGTCGAGTAAACAAATGTAACGTAAATTAGCAAAACTATCAATTATTCATAGGCAATAATCCTATTGTATTCCTATTTTCCTATTTCCTAGGTGCATCGCCCTAGGAAAATCTCTTATCTTATTGCGCTAAGCGTATTGCATTTACTAAACCAAGCCTCCGTGCAATTTTTATCACACGAACTTTTCCCTGCTTTCTCTAAGCCGTTTGTTCTTTTTAGTATTAAGAAATAGCGTAACTTTGCTAGCTTGCTTATTTTAATGCTCCATTGGATTGAGTAAGTAAGAAACATTGTTGTTTTTATTGATATTTTAAACGCTTTGTTGTGTAATATGTGAATATGACTTGGGAAATATTGTAAAGGGTAAAGACATTACTTCAGACAATACGTACTTATGTAAGAGTTCTTACGTAATATGGTACAGCGAAATGCAGGAAAATGAAGAACAGTTCATGGTTTATTACATGGTTATAAAACATAAAATATACAATACATATCCCCATTGTAAGCGATTTATTCCTGTTCACAATTTACTACAGAGCTCTTTTGTTGCAACGTTGCAACACTACAAATAAATACTATAGTTAACAAAGAAAATTACTGATTTAAAAATGAATAAGTACCTTAATGTGTTTAAAAAAAAAGTACTAGAAAAAAAACATGAATAAAATACTTACATGCAAGTTTTATCGTCGTGTCCCACAAAACATGGACGAATCAACCCCCTGCTTCCAACTGGTCTTTTTGGTAATCGTTGGGAAAATCTATGCCCAACGGTGGACCTCCTACGGCTGAGATGATGATGAAGATGAACTCAAACTCAGTTGTTACTTGATTGTATGAACGATCGAACAAAAGGCGTGTAATATTATTGTATGTATATTCATTGAGCTTTTCCTGTGTTTCCAGAGCTGATAAACTACACGCAGCCTGTGTACGTGTGGCGGGATGACCCTAACTCCCGGCAGAACACCATCAAGGAAATCATCGAGAGGGCGACATCCAAGGAAAACTGGCCTCAGGTAACATTCACCAGTATTCATACCACTTATTCCTTTTTTTCGTGAGAAATTATGAAATGACCCCGCCTGCTGTAGGTGTAGCGGGAGGGAGTGTCAGACTTTTGCTGATTCATCATCATCATCATTCCCCTGCCCTTATCCCAATTTACTTGGGGTCGGCGCAGCAGACTTTTGCTGATTAAAATCTACTATTTTCCTTCTGGAGCCTTTTGAGTGCCAGGTAACGTAAGATCGCGGTAACTCTAACGAACACCCCCCAACCCCGGCAGGTGTTCGTACTAACTATAATTACTCCTTACCAAACCCTCCTGTTGAATGCAGGCATCTGCAATAATGATGTTAAGCTAGCCAGACTCAGTTTGGTAATATCGGACTTTATTCTGAAAACTTCGTAGTTTTATAACATACTCCGGTGAACCCTCATAGTTAGAATTATATAGGTAAAACCATATTACGTATAGTTAATTTAGGCCTTCGTATCACAGAGCAGTATTATTGTAGATATCACTTTTGTCAACTGCTAAATAATATCTTCACTGTAGCGTTACTTCTACAGATTATGCAATATAAAAGGCAGTTGTTCCTTTTAGAGATATCAGTCTTCGCTTCTTTCTGCAAGTCCTTGAATTAAAATCCAGTAAGCAAAAAACTTAGGCACAAATAATCCCTTGTTTTTCTTGCTGTATCTTTAGACACAGCTTAAAGGTACTAATTATGGCTACCAAAATAGTAATAACATCGAGTATCAATTTTAATCTAATACCTGTTTATGTTACGTAATAGTAACCTACCTATATACTTACCTACCCGGTGCCGACACCGCTTGGTACTGTTTCGCGAACTGTCAACAAAAAGGTATTTTAGTATGTTATCGAAGTCAACGATCCACCACTATACCTTTTGTCATAGAGCATTAATAATGATACTGACATGTAGAATAGAATAGACCTTAATAGTTATATACTTATATCAATAGTAATGTAACGTTAGAAGAAGTAACCCCTTGCTTGTGCTGGGGGATGATGTTTGGAATGTATTCAGTATAGAGATAATGTCTTGAATTGAAGCTGTGATAACCTAGTGGTAAGACCGTAGGACTGCCAAGTCAAAGGTCTCGAGATCGATCCCCACGTCGCGCGCTGACTTTTCGAATGTTGTGTGCGTTTTAGAAATAAATATCACAGTTTCGGAAAGCACGTAAGAATGTGGGTCCTGCGTCTGATCTCTCTCCGGTCGTGTCGGATTGCCGTCCCATCGGGCTTTGAGAGTAAAGGAACAGAGAGTACACCTGAGTTAGCGTACGCACTTGTGCACTGTCCTCAGATAGGAACGTGTGGAAGAAGAAGACATGCTGCCAACCCCAAATAATAATTGGGATAAGGGCAGGGAAATAATGATGATTTAGTGTGCAATAAAGAATATTTTATCTATTTATCTTATCATCTTCCTGCCCTTATCCCATTTCACTTGGGGTCGGCGCAACACGTTCGGGTGACCCAAAGTGCTTGGTACAGTACACTGGGTCTTAAGGTCCATTAGTCGCCTTTTACGACACCCAGTGGAGGATATGGGGTGGTGCTATTCTTTATATCCGGACACCACACGGAATCTATTTTATCTATCTATCTAAACCACAATAATGTACTTCCAGGTCTTGATATTCCCTGAGGGGACCTGCACGAACCGCTCGTGCCTGATCACGTTCAAGCCGGGCGGCTTCTACCCCGGCGTGCCGGTGCAGCCCGTCACCATCCGCTACCCCAACGCGCGCGACACCGTCACGTGGACCTGGGAGGGACCTGGAGCGTGAGTACTTGTCTACCTGATACTTCACTATATAAAGACTCACGAGCCAGAGAATCGCCGTGACATTATTGTCGTGCCACGCATTTCTATAATATATAGTCTCTATGAGCGCGTCTCCACACGACGATGTTATCGCGGCGATGCAACGAGTGGCAATGTGCGAGCGTAAAGGTGCGTATAAATTAAGCGCGGCAAACCATCGAACATTGGCGCGCGCGGCGGCCGCGCTCTATGTAGACGGGATCGCCGCGCGCGGCGAAGCGAACATTGCCGCGCTCGAACGTGCCGCGGGGCGATCCGCTCGCTGTCGGTTTTTGAGACCGCGTCAAAGGAGCTTCAGTCGTTCGCTCGCGCGCAGTGGGGACGGCTGTAGTTTAAGTGATTTGGCTCGCGCGGCGAATACGTAAAAATGGACAACGAAAAGTGCCGTTTACTAATACAATTGTATAGCGCTAAAGAATTTCTTCAACGGCTTCATATCTTATGTCTTTCAGAAGTTTCACGCCATATAGCGATCTATTTAGATATAATTTTTTCATCCACCAACGCCTTTTTAAAAGCTTTTATTTAACTTGCATGTATGGATATTTGTGTGTTCGGGTGAAATCTTTGAACTCAATTTTGAAGTATATATATTCAACCGTTTGTGCTGAAATTTTGTGGACGCATTTTGTTTGGATGACAATATATGATAAGATATGTGACGTCATTCTAAATTCAATATGGCGGATCATACAAGATGTCAGAACAGTTATATTTAATCCACTTATACAATACGGGTATCAAATAAAAGGGCTTGTTAAGAGTAACTAGGAAAAGCATATGACGTCATTCTGAATCCAATATGGCGGACCATGCAGGATGGCGGAATAGTTTTACCTTTAGTCTACTTCTACAATATGGGTATCAAATGAAAGGGCTTGTTAAGAGTGACTAGAAAAAGAATATGACGTCATTCTGAATCCAATACTATTCCGATCACCATCCTGCATGGTCCGCCAGGACCATGCAGGATGGCGGAATAGTTACCTTTAGTCTACTTCTACAATATGGGTATCAAATGAGAGGGCATTTTGAGAGTAATAATAACTTGAAAAAAGAATGTGTCGTTATTCTAAATCCAGCTATAACTAAAAAGTAAAAAATAAAAAAAATAGATAAAAAAACTTTTTAAGAAAAAGCTTTTATTTAAACGCTCTAAAAAGAAGAAAATAAAATATTCCTTTTGGATTATACTAACAACTCCTCATTATACACAATTTATACAACGTTGATAAAAGCGAGAGGCATTAAATGAAACCACATATTCTGTATATCATTATAAGGCTAGACAACAAAAATCAAATCAATGTAAGCAATATTTTTATAATAACTTTCGTGAGGATGATTCATACTTAAAACGTTATAACGGTTTACTCACGCGTATTTATCGGGATAGCCCGACTAGTTTCGGACCCAACCGGAGCCAACTAGATAACTATGCCTATAAAACTTAGTCACCTAATCAGGAAGATACAGCATGTTCAAACTAAAAAAAAACTAAAAAAATATCCTGTGACTAAACTATTGCTTACATTGATTTGATTTTTGTTGTGTAGCCTTATAATGATATACAGAATATGTGGTTTCATTTAATGCCTCTCGCTTTTATCAACGTTGTATATAATAATAAAAGCTTGTCGCGAGGTTTACATACCTATCAACATTCCTTTATATCATAATAATTTGTGGTAAATCGAGCGACAAGCTTTTATTATTATATATAAATTGTGTATAATGAGGAGTTGTTAGTATAATCCAAAAGGAATATTTTATTTTCTTCTTTTTAGAGCGTTTAAATAAAAGCTTTTTCTTAAAAAGTTTTTTTATCTATTTTTTTTATTCTTTTCTTTTTTTTACAAATAAGATGGTGAATCACAATGAAAGCGGCAGCCGCCCGATCACGCGCGTCCATACTCGCAGATTTACAAGAGTGAACTGGTCTGACTATCCGCCGCGGTCTGACGTCTGTTCGCGTTGGATCGCCTGCCGCGCGCGGCTGTCACGTCCAACTAAATTTATATCTACATGTTGGCTCGCGCGGCAAATGAACGTCAACTTTGGTCGAACATTCGCTCGCGCGGCTGCCGCGCTTAATTTATACGCACCTTAACGCACCGCGCGGTCGCTGCAGAACGTGGCACTTTCTTTCAATGTATCAATGCATAGTCAAGGAAATGCGGCGATTTCGTTACGAGTCGTCGCGGACACGCTGTGATTCCGTCACGAGTTGCAACGATACGCTGGCAAAATAATCGTTCGTGGAGTTTACCCGACCATAAAAGCGCGGACTCGTCGCGATCCTCTCGCTCCTGGAGACAGCGCCTCAGGCTAGTATTTAATTTGGACGCAGAATTCGTAGAAAAAATTCCAAGAGCAGAGATCGCGAATGCTTTCACTGGAAGTCAGCGCTGAGGCTCTGTATAGGTTTTCAGCATTCTATTAGAAGAATTTGAGAATGAAACGTGCCGTCATACATTTCAGTCTGAAGCTGCTGTGGCTGACGCTGACGCAGGTGCACAGCTCGTGCGAGATCGAGTTCCTGCCGGTGTACTACCCCAGCGAGGAGGAGAAGCGGGACCCCAAGCTCTACGCCAGGAACGTACGGGATGTTATGGCTAAGTAAGTCTTATTCATAAATGCGTTGGGTATTTTACTTGAAAATATTAAAAAAAAAGTATTTACCAGTAACTCATCTAATAGGTGGTCGATCGTATCGATCATTGTCAAAGCAATATAAATTTCCAAACAAGAAAAAAGATAAAACACCGTGCAGTGTCATATCGACACTGTTCTATTCAAAAACCTACAAAATTTGACTAGATATTCCATACTTACAAATCTTTGAAAAAATACAGATAAATCTGCCATAAAATTATGTTCATTACATTTATTTCAGGGCTCTTGGTGTGCCAGTGTTGGACTACACTTATGACGACTGCCGGCTGATCGCCCGCGCCAAGCAGCTCGGCATCCCCTGCGCAGCTTCCACCAGGGAGATCAGCGAGATTAGGGCACAGCTGGGGTAAGCATACTCTATACCGAGAACGGCGAACCTTTACGTAACAACGTGTAGTGGTCTTATTTAGAAGATTCTGACATACTTCATGACATTCTGTTAATTATGGAACCGATACTAGTAATGTTTATTTAGTAATTAAGTCCATTTCTTACAATTTTTCTAATGAAATATGTCGGTCACGGTCCACGGTCGGTGTAACTCGGCCGAAACGTCGGGAGAAAAGAGATATCGAATTATATCGCGACTAAGACCCGTTTGTTGTCTACAATATGATTCAGGTTTAGTTAGTAGAATTCTGACACTATCCGCTTGTTTCACTGAGATGGGTGTCTAAGGATCTCCCGCCTTACCAAAAATAATGATGTCCGGACCGATTTTGGTCACGGCAGCTAGTGTTACTATGACACCAGCCAGCTACGCAGGACATATATTATAGTGCACAAGCGTGTGCTCAAACACAGGTGCACTCTCTATTCTTTTACTCTCATAGCCCGATGGGACGGCAAACCGACACGACCGGAGAGAGATCAGGCGCAGGACCAACATTTTTACGTGCTTTCCGAAACACGGAAGCTGTGATATTTATTTCTTAACACTCAACATTCAAAAAGTCGATGCGTGCCGTGGGGATCGAACTCAAGACCTCTGACTTAGCAGTCCTACGGCCACTAAGCTATCACAGCTTACCAAAAACTGTGCTAGGATAGAGTATAGTATAGGCAGTGACACTTGCCTTTCCTTTCGTTAGGCTGGAGCGCTCGCAGCTGGAGCTGTCGATATGTGCGGGCGGGCTGCGCGCGGGGCGCTGGCTCGGCCGCGAGGAGTTCGCGCGACGTCTGGGCGTGCCTCTGAATCACACCACACACAGGCTCTTCGACATCTTCATGCAGGTAGGTACTACACACAGCCAGGGTCACGTAGACCATGCGCAATCCCGTGACGCTGGCCTAGGTAGTAGAAGGGGCTCGGGGTGTTTTTAGTCGGTGAGAGTCCGACATATAGTCAACCCACGCCGTGCCCTCGGCGTGGGTTGAAGTTATTAGCGTTTCACCACGGAAATAAAAGAGGTATGTACTACATACCAACGGGGATTGCCCTTCAAAGTCTTTGGGTAAGGGTTTGGGCAATAGAGCAGAATTCGTAGGAGGAAAGGGAGAGTAATAATGCTGTGGGATAAAAATAGCTTATAATAAAAAAAGGATTTTAAGATCACGGGGCTTACCACGTCTTGAGTAAGACAGCTGATGAGCTGCCAAGATAGATGTGAAAAGAGACGTTTATACGGCATAGATCGTTGGATCCAATAATATGACGATAAATTTAGAGGTAAACCTTCACAAATGAGGTCCAGTAAAGCTTGAGCCGTGATGTAACGCGTGTTGTGTGCTTGCAGAGGTCGAGCGGGCTGGTGTACTTCCCGGACTACCTGCTGTGCGCCGCCTTCCTCTCGCTGCAGAACGCGCCGCTCACACAACTGCTGTCCATTGCCTTCAAGGTAAGTACTTGAATTAAACCGAATCTTACTATGAATACATTTTCTGACTATGTTTACTAATCGATTGCAACAAAATTGTGTCAGAATTAAAAAATCTAAATCATTTATTATTGTATTTAAAAGGTATAACTCACGCGTATTTATCGGAATAACCCGACTAGTTTCGGACCCAACCAGTTCGACTCGCGATCCCGACTCGCCCGACTTCGGTTGGGTTTTGCCCATGTATTTGACTACTATAGATGTTTACCCCTATACCTCAAGGTTATCAAAATAATTACCTATGCCTGTTACTAGTTGTACGACGGCAACCGCTCGGGCCGCCTCACCCCCGCTAACTTCGAGGAGGTGTGCACGCGCTGCCTGGGGCTGTCGCCGGAGCTGGCCGCGCTCACCTTCTCACAGGCAGACCTCAACGAACACGCCACGCTCACATACGGTACTCTATACTATACTATAATACTTCGAGGAGGTGTGCACGCGCTGCCTGGGGCTGTCGCCGGAGCTGGCCGCGCTCACCTTCTCACAGGCAGACCTCAACGAACACGCCACGCTCACATACGGTACTCTATACTATACTATAATACTTCGAGGAGGTGTGCACGCGCTGCCTGGGGCTGTCGCCGGAGCTGGCCGCGCTCACCTTCTCACAGGCAGACCTCAACGAACACGCCACGCTCACATACGGTACTCTATACTATACTATAATACTTCGAGGAGGTGTGCACGCGCTGCCTGGGGCTGTCGCCGGAGCTGGCCGCGCTCACCTTCTCACAGGCAGACCTCAACGAACACGCCACGCTCACATACGGTACTCTATACTATACTATAATACTTCGAGGAGGTGTGCACGCGCTGCCTGGGGCTGTCGCCGGAGCTGGCCGCGCTCACCTTCTCACAGGCAGACCTCAACGAACACGCCACGCTCACATACGGTACTCTATACTATACTATAATACTTCGAGGAGGTGTGCACGCGCTGCCTGGGGCTGTCGCCGGAGCTGGCCGCGCTCACCTTCTCACAGGCAGACCTCAACGAACACGCCACGCTCACATACGGTACTCTATACTATACTATAATACTTCGAGGAGGTGTGCACGCGCTGCCTGGGGCTGTCGCCGGAGCTGGCCGCGCTCACCTTCTCACAGGCAGACCTCAACGAACACGCCACGCTCACATACGGTACTCTATACTATACTATAATACTTCGAGGAGGTGTGCACGCGCTGCCTGGGGCTGTCGCCGGAGCTGGCCGCGCTCACCTTCTCACAGGCAGACCTCAACGAACACGCCACGCTCACATACGGTACTCTATACTATACTATAATACTTCGAGGAGGTGTGCACGCGCTGCCTGGGGCTGTCGCCGGAGCTGGCCGCGCTCACCTTCTCACAGGCAGACCTCAACGAACACGCCACGCTCACATACGGTACTCTATACTATACTATAATACTTCGAGGAGGTGTGCACGCGCTGCCTGGGGCTGTCGCCGGAGCTGGCCGCGCTCACCTTCTCACAGGCAGACCTCAACGAACACGCCACGCTCACATACGGTACACTACACTTTTCTTTTCTCATCATCATTCCCCTGCCCTTATCCCAATTTTTACTTGGGGTCGGAGCAGCATGTCTTCTTCTTCCATACGTTCCTATCTGACGTCATCTCGCAAGTCACACACTTTGCAGCGATATCATCTTTCACACAATCCATCCATTGTTTCTTTGGTCGTCCTCTTCCCCTATATCCAACCACATTCATGTCCAACACCTTCCTTACCACGCTATTACCAGATAAATCAGTTTTATTTACTTTACAGAGGAATTCATCGCATACGCTCAAAAGAAGGCAGAATTCTCGTTCATCTTCGCGTCGGACGGACATCACAAGCCCAAGGCGCAGTGAGAACAGCCTCACATCCCGACCGTCTGCAGCCACGTGCCCTAGCCACACCACCACGCCGAGATACCGACACGTCACACGGGAATAAGAGTTATTTATCTGTCCATAGACTTACAAACAGAGTTTTCTTGTAAAATATAAGGAGGGGAAAATACCACAGTTCAGACGAATTTGAATGAATTGTCGAAAAAAATCGTTAATACATTTAAGTACATCATCATCATCAGTGCCCTCTAGCATCTATGACAGATGATTGAAACAAGCCGTGTTAATAAATATGTAGTGAATATTCAGACATGTTCGTATTAGGATTTTGTATAAGAGGAAACTTGTCGGTATGAGTGAGACAGCGCGATACACTATGCATAGCGCTATCTCGCTTCAACAGTAGCTATAATCCAGCTTTAAGATCTGTATGTTTAGTACATGTTTTCCGTTTTGATGATACATGTCTCTTAACCAAAGACCGTGTGGAACGTTTACATATCTCGGCCGAAAACAATGAATTCCGAAATTTCATTCCGAAAACTGTCTTCGATAAAATAACGAAGTATAATAGTTATTATTGTGTTCTTCCATAGATTCTTGTTAATAGTGTGTTATTAGAATTTGTAGTTGATGGGGATACGGAGCCTTTTGGACAAAACAATTATTCCCTGTTTCTTCTTCTTGAGCATAATTTTGCCCACTGCAGGGCATATGCCTCTTTCTTTCCACTAGCGACCCGTCCCAACTTCGCACTTGAAACACTAATGTATTACAGATATAAAAATTCCTTTTGAGACATTCTATACACCAGACCAATATGTAAGTAGGGATTTTAGAATCGAAGAATAATTTTCGTTTTGTCCAAAAGGTTCAGCTATTCATAATAAGTGTAAAGCGCTTCCTATCATACGTTAAAATTAATTTCTAAAAGAGTTTGCTTATGACAAAGTTATGGCTTAGATATTGCGTGTAAATAACGCAGTATTTATAATTGTAAGAACAATTTTGAAGTACTCATATTTATAATTGATTAGTAGAATTCTGGTAATGTTTTACCACATACACGGGGAAATGTAAGTATTCGATATCTGTCGACTTTAGTCTCCACGCGATACACAAACTTCTATGAGTTTGTATGACAAAAGTTGCTCGGATATCAAGAACTAGGTTTTTCTCGTGTCTATAAACACAGTATAAATAAATATAGAAGTATGACTCGGCAGTTTCTAAAAAATAAATGCATATAGACGCACGTTGCGTGACTGTGATAATGCTGCCTACC
This sequence comes from Chrysodeixis includens, assembly GCA_941860345.1. NCBI lineage: Eukaryota > Metazoa > Arthropoda > Insecta > Lepidoptera > Noctuidae > Chrysodeixis > Chrysodeixis includens. The sequence continues at coordinate 11,064,562 of OW796105.1, forward strand.
TACAGCATTTTAATTACATTAACAACATACCGTCTGTTTGTCACTGTGACACGCTCGCGGCTGTATCATGCCACGGTCATGCCACGATCCGATAGCGTAAACATACTCACGTTGCGTCCGTTTATATGAAGATGTCATACTGTATATATTATTATACTGTGGTATAAAACTACAAAGATCTTTTGGCACGTGGATGCCATTAACATGAAGGTGGTGTGCATATTCGCAACAATACTCAACTATCTGTCAATAGCAATTGTTTTTTACATAATAGCATTAGTTCCGATTTCGGCCACTTGCCAAAAGATCCTTGTAGCGCTATAGGACCTTTATAATTTAATTGACGATTTAATTTATTATTGACATTATAAATGTTTAAATATAAGTTCACAGTGGATATATCACGTGTTAAGTGTTTTCATGTTTGCTCACAGTTAACAAGCTCATCAGTAGTCATGTTTTACGTAGTTTTGCCTTATATTTCTATTCAAAGTCGGGTGAATGAAGGATGAACATCGATAGCATAATAATATATAAATAAAAACGAATAAATTAGGGACAACTGCGGACAACAGGCATGTGAATTTAGAATAAAAAAATCATTAATTGGCTTGAATATGAACTGAAAAGTTTGGGAAACGGAAATACGTGGTTATATTAAAATAAATAAAAACATTTTAATTACAATTTCTGTACATGATAAATGATGTAAGTATCAAGGAATCTGTTAACAATTCACAAAAAAAATCACTGATAAAAATAAGTACGGCGTTGCATTTTTCAGATTAGACGAGTATATTTTTCAAAAGTTATTGTGTCGTTTGGCTTTAGATTATAACTAGGTATTTTCGTTTTACCTTTTATATCATCATAACTCTATTTATGCTTATAGCACGGATAACTTTGCAGTGAATATTCAAACTAACAAGGGGTCTACCACAGCCTCTTAGAGCGAGACGGCACTACACGCGGCGTCTCTCTTCCACAACAGTCAACCTTAAGAGATGATGGTAGACCCCCAAGTGTTTAGTATAAAACTATTTATTTGTGAATAACTATAGTCTTATGCCTTATTCCATAGATTATGTAGAGTGAATGAGTCAATTATTGGCGGTAAATATTATAAAAAAACACGTAGCTTAAATGCATTTTTCTGATAATTGTAAATTAAGTATATCAGTTAGGTTAGATTATTGTAAACTGTGTGCTTCGAATAAAACTCTAACCCCCTTACACGTGTTCAGAAAACAGAAACTCTTTCTTTCTTGTACAAAGATCGCGAGTGCGAGAGGTAATTGCGAACTAGGCAAGTGTTTGAATACTTGTATGTAGGGTGGTTAGAAGCCAATAATTGGCCTTTTCACCATAAAGTAATGTTTTAGAAGGCCATTTGTTATATGTGATAATTTTAAGGGCGTAGATAACAGTACAAGCTAATATGACGCTAATTAATACTGCAATTGAGATTATTTTCCAATGACCCTTGTGCAATTTAATGTTTTCCGGCCTGTACTTCCTTTAGAATAGTTTTATTCCATTAATTACAAGTTAGTGAAGAATCTAAAATAAAAGGAATTGTTTTATTTTTAAAGTCAAGGATTATTGTCCTATTTTGTTTTTTTTTAATGTTATTGAAATAAAAATGATTCTTTAATTATGCTTACGTCTTTTTTTTCTTGCTTCATTATCATCATCTCGGCTGTTGAATTTACAATCAAATAATAATTGTGATAAGGGTAGGGAAATAATGGTTAGACAACTGGCTACCACGATGGTGTGGTATAAATTACTTAATCGCATAAATGTCCTTGTCACTTGCAAGTATCCCTTAAAAAACTTACAATTTGAAGGTCCTCCAAGTCCATTTATTGTGTATGTAGATGGGAGAATAAGATACACGATGTAACTTACAAACAGTTTAAAAAAACCTGCAACGGAACTTGGTTGCCTTTTAGCCGTTTTTGTTAACTGTCAAATTTTTCACAGCTCTCAAATCTATTCAAATAATTTATTGCACTTCACAATGTTTTAAAGGTTTTTAACAAACATAGGAACAATTGTAAACCCTCTTGGGCACGGCAAAATAAGCAGAGGAAGAAATTAAATTAAAACTTGTATTTTTTATACTCAGTTTATTTTTGTTTTCATTAGTCTAGTAACATTTTTGATGTATCGATTTCTATGACGTTTTCGTTGTTTCGTTGTTTTATGACGCGAATGCTCGCTATGAGGCACTATGAGCATACACGTCCACACAGCGCGAGGCATGCGACACGAACCATTCGCGGCACATGCCTCGCGATGTCTGGACGCGGCCTTAAGTTAAAGTAAAAATAAACAAAAAAAGCACTTTAAAGTAAGAAAAGAAGTCAGTTTTCTTAACTATTTTGTTTATTTTTTTCTTAGTCCTCTTGAAATAAATATTTCTGTATTTTAATAGCCACTTCGTGAACAGGAGGCGTGTTTTAAAAAGGGAGCAGAATATGAATAGGCATTGCGAACTGTTATCACGAACGTCTTAGAGAATATAGACGATTGTTTGATATGTCATTTGCGAATAGTACACACTGGTCGTTTATTACCTGAGGTAGTTCGTAAAGACAAATATAAAGAACAGGCATCCAATAACACTACCCTTTTTTTATTAGTTCTAAAGACTATATTTTTTTAGGTTAAAATCGTAGGTATTACTATGGGCTTGGTCTGGTTTTGTTTTTCTTTTTATTCCTTTCTGATTTCATTAATTCGAAATTCGCCTTCGGCCCTCTCACCATCATAAAGTGTTGATGGATCAAGAAAATTCTTTCGATAAGATTTTGTATATCAATGTTACAAGCCAGCATTTTTTCGTAAAGTACGAGGAACCATAAGAAGTGTGTGCGCCAGGGGAGATTCTTCATCTGTGCGAAGAGGCTTTCCATCTTGTTCATGATAGCGGTGGAAGAGCCGTACAGTACAGAGATCTGGTAGCTGTGCATGTCCTTGTACCTCTGTCTGTACTCCCAAGTTTCGTTTACCCTTGTCTGAATGTAGTATATGCTCTGCCTTATGACATTTAGGCATTTCACTTTTACGTACGGCGTTTGATAGTACGCCTCGTGCTCTCCCCTCCTAAAATCCATTTGTCTAGTGTACTTTGACTCAATCAACTTGATTACCTTTTTTAAGGCACTGTGGTCTAAAACTTTGACGTCAAGATTGTCGTCCCTGTACTCGTAGTTCAGGTCCTTTCTTCCACTGCCAGCGGACGAATGCCCTTGGATGATGTCCTGGACAGTATTGTCATAATACGACGTGTTGCCGAGGTATCTTGCCAGTATTTCTTCTAGGACTTCAGCGTGTGGTATAGGTTGACCAGTCATATTTAAACTCCATGAAATTTCAAGAGCTGAAATTATATTATGTAATGATAAGTTTATTTTCTGGAAACCTAGTAAGGTTGAAAATAAGCAGGATTGTTGCCCTTGGTGGAAGTGAGACGCCGCTACAGCAGTGCAGCATCGTCCATGCTCGCGTCTGACGGAGCATCACGGCGAGAGACAATAGTGACATAAGTAACTATAACAAATTAATAGGTAGTGTGACAACTACAAAATTCTACTAACATGAAACCAAAAATGCTATATACAGCATTTTAAAACTTAATATTATTTCATGGCAATGTGTTGTACTGTGAGAAGTGTAGAGTACATCCTCCGCGGAGACTGTACTGGATCTATCGCAGTACATTAAAAGTAAGTGTTATTGGGTAATAAACAATAAATTTATTTTTTTATTACTAAGTTAAGTAGTTACATAATTTGATTAGGTATATGGTAGTTTCTACCACAGGATATAATTATGTTTTAGATGTTTAATTTTAGTATATTTTTTTCTTATTAGTAGATATTTTTGTTCCTAGCCTGCATCTTGCTGCTTATGACGACGTACTTGTTATGTTACAGAGCAGAAAACGAAAACTGGTCAACACGCTTGGTTCATCACTTGGCTCGTGCCAAATCAAACGAAGCCACTGTAAGGCGTGTAGTGTGCTGTCATGCTTTAACAAATGCAATAATATTACTTTACATGGTGGTGGTCAGCTCTATGGTGGCCTTGCTTTCGGAACCGGCATTGGGGGGGAACCGTCCTTCCTTGCAGTTCTTCACAGTGCTACCCGGAGCAATGGAAAGAACTGCGATAGGCTTTTACTCAGTAGTCCGACAGCAGGCTAGATAAAATACATTAAAAAAAGGTAAAAAATATTATGAGCCCAATAATATTTAAGATTTATCTGATCAATTTCAATTCCAGTATGTCTCTAAGCTTTAAGTTATAAATAAGTTCAAAAAAATAGTGCTAAGTATAAAACTGGTCAAATGCGAGTCTGACTCGAGTCACTGAGAGTATCTTACAAGTAGGCTGATTGGGCACAAATCTCAGTTTAAAAATAGAATTGCCTGTAAGGTTATTATACTTTTGCCGCTTAAGGCGGCTCCAGCAGTAGCGAAAAAAACTCCACATGTTTTTGAGAAAAAAAAAAGACGGACGGAAGGAAAGACTACAAAGCGATTGTTTTAGGGGTTCCCGGTTTTCCTTTCGCGGTATAAAATATAATACATTAATCAAACTCGCTTTGCTCGTTATCGTCCTTAAAACGCCCTTGAACTCTCAGGTGTGGTAGCTTTTTCGATAATTTCCATAAGCGTTTTAATTACTTATAGTACTCTCACGTAATCGAAAATACATTGTATGAACTAGAATTTGAACCTTGTACTTGGCAGTCGGTATTACTACGGGCTTGTCATTTAGAAGATAAAGTAAACGACTTGAAAAATAAAGAACACAGAATTAGTAGCAAACGGTTTAATCAAATGTGCTGCTTGTAAACCTTCCAGCCGTTGTTGTTTACTTTCATTTCTTCTCTGTACTTTATATTCGCAAAGTTCTCCTTCGGCCCTTTCGACCCCGCAAAATCCGTATTGATCATGAATATCCTTTTGATAATATTTTCTATTTATTTATTTATGTATGTATTATATATATGTATATTTATGTATTTTATCTGGCCAATTTCTTTTTCGTAAAGGTTAAGAAACCATAGGAAGTGTGTGCGTCAGGGGAAGTGCTTCATCTGTGCGAAGAGGCCATCTTGTTGATGACAGTGCCGTACAGCACGGCGATCTGGTAGCTGTACTGCTCCTTATACCTCCGCCTGTAAAACCTGGAGTCGTTTATTCTATCCCTGATGTAGAAGATGCTTTGCCTTATCACATTGGGCACTTGGGTTCATTGTGAGATCACCAAGGGAGTTCAAAAAGCCTTCATCCACTAGGTATACAATTATACAAAAGTTACGTACTTAGTCGTCTGGAATACTGTAGTACTGTCTGGAATCCAACTTACCAGGTCCATACAACTAGAATAGAAGGAGTACAAAAAAGGTTTCTAAGTCACCTAACTTTTAAGTTCAAAGTTAAGTACACAGCACGATCATACAATCAAAGACTAGAATACTTTAAAAAGGATTCTAATCAACCACCAACTAAAGAGGGAAACAGACTCTATAATTTAGTGTGAAGAGTATACAGTACACCGTACATTACATTTTATTCGATACTTACATAAACATCACATATATTTAATGTATAAAACATTATCAGTTTTAACTAGCTGTTGCCCGCTTGAATGCAGGTTATTGCTGGAAAATATTACAGAAAATATTATGTGTTAATCCAGGGTGCTACCTTACTCATTACTAAATTTCATAACAATGTATCCAGCCGTTTGAGCGTGAAAGAACAATAAACATCCATCCATACTTACAACCTTTCGTGTTTTTAATATTAGTAGGATTACTAATTCAGTAGCAAAATAATTAATTACGCAAGAATCGTTTAAAAAATAATGGAATGTTCTAATGTTGTTAAGTTCAAATTTGTAATTAGTTACATAACGAATTATTGAACCTCAATCAGGGAACGTGGAAGGGCTTTTTGCTACTACTGCTACAACAAATAAATTGAAAATGAAACTGGGTTTCTTCTTGCTTTGTAAGTTGTATTAAAATAATAATTAATTACTACTGCAGTGATAAAAGCGATTTCTGCAATTTCCAAGACCTTACCCAACATTGAAAGAAATACAGTACTTTGACATCAGTCATTTCAAGTAAATAATTATCACACTACAATAAAAAGGTGAAAGTACGAGTGTGTTCGAGAATACCTCTTCATGCTAAAATTTATTTCATACGGAGTTAGCTGATACCCTGGATTAACATATAGGCTACTTGTTACTCGACTGCGTAAAAAAAGGTTAGTGCTTTTGCAGCTATAGTCGACTTCCACGCGGGCAAAGCCGGGAAAAAGTAGTTTAGTATACATGTATATGACCTATTAATGTTACTAGTGCAAACACCTTATATGTAAATCATTATGTTCTACAATTATATGTATAAAACTTGACTGAAATCTATTGTCTTCCAGTGAGCATTACAGTCGCCGAAAATAAAAAAGTGGCAAATAAGCAGTCTGAACCTATCGATGAGCTGGACATCGAACTGGATCAGTTGCCGTCACTCGCAGAGCTCCTGCCGACACTGTCGCAGAAAACTAGCGCCGACATGGAAAACATCCCTGAAGCCATCGTCAAAAGTGTTTCTATAGACATCGACAAAATAAACTTGGAAAAGTTCAAGAAGAAAATGGATGTGATAATGGATCAACTTGCAATCCAAGAGGAACCGAAAAATGACACGAGGAGGCAAGCTCAAATGCACGGTTCACATGGCCAGCACGTTTATGAGGACGGCACCAGGAAACTCATCAAACGCAAAATCCTTGACTGCATGTTACAAACAGTCTACATGGCTAGGCACAAACTCAGAAACATTGAAGGAAACACGTACTTTGACGCGAAAGACCCAGGCTTCCGAATCGCATTTACATATCGGCGTATAGGCAGGGCGTATCATAAACTTCACAGATTATACTCATATGCGGTCTACTATGAAAAGGGATGGACATACATCGATCCTCATATCGTTATGCATGCTAAGGCGACAAGGTTGCATGTCGATTTCCATTACTTTTGGTGGGTGTTGGTCAAAGTTGACAATAGATACAAACAGAAAATGGAAAAATTACAGGGAAAGAAGCAGACCAAAACAACGACAAAGAAACGTCCATAGTAGGACAACGACCTGAACTACGGTGGATAGATGATACAATGTAAATAGTATTCGAAATCGTTCTTTGGACTAACACGTGTCATTTACAGGCGCTACTAAAACATCTATTTAATATGTTTCAGTAGTGCCTGTAAATTCTTACCCATCAGCTTGGACAATTTTTGTAATTTAATTTCCTGTGGCACTTATTGGTATCATTACTTACACACCTGAGCAACTATCTTAATACAGTATGTATATTTGAACGACGGACTTATTCAAACCACCAATAGTTTATGCATAGACTTCACCAATACACGTATAAACAATAAAAAAACCCTGATTAATGACGAACAAAATCGTTCCAAAAAAGTCCTAAAAACATTGCAACGTTTTAACAACCTTGCGATAAGCGCAGAACATATGCGCGGTCAATGACCGACGCCGACGTAGGTATGAATGCATTGCGACATCACAAAGGAAAGGGGCGGGGGTGCGCGCTCGCTGCCTTAGCGACAGGAGAGGCACGTGTTTGGCGCGTAATATTAGGCGTTTTGCGCTCTGTGTTCATAAATACTGTATTTTATCGGATAATTATATGAAAAATTAAGGTCATAGTTTATTTACATATATGGGACAAGAATCAAATACTGACCACTCTCCTTCAATAAGTCCGTCGTTCAAATATACATGACATACTGTATACACTTCTAAATAATACTCGTAAATAAAATTGATGTTTGAATGCCCATAACTTTCTAACCGCTGCCGCGCTAATCCAAATTGAATAATATTTTTCGTGTTCGTCATGGTCAGAATAAGTATAGTATATGATAATAATAATAAGGTGTTGCCCATCTGCTGCCTATCGTAGCGGTATAATAGGGGGCTCATCTTTGAGCCGGCGAGTCACCGCCTGCCAACTTAATTGTATTCTCATGTATTGAACGGCAGGTGCCATAGTTTTCCAAAGTTAGGGAAGGAAACACACTAACATATCCTATCCATAACCTCAATTAATTTCATCTCCATAATTTACAATAGTTTTGCAGCCACCTTGGGCCGTCCATGTCTGTATTTCCATAGAGCAGGGTTGAATGGCCCTTGGTAGGTACCCCATCACATTTTTGATTAAAGTTCTCAACAAGGTCTCCTGCATGTTGGGCCTGTGTCCCCGTGTAATCCATTAAAAAACACCGGGTTTTTCCTTGAAGTTTAGGCCTTCCTTGGCCCGTGAAATAAAATAAATACAAATAATAATAATAAAAACGTTTATTTTCTCACCACACACCTTTCGGCGTCTCATCAAAACATAAGTACTTATATTGTGGGAGACTGGTGCCTAAGCTAGGCTTTATGGGCCTGTATTTCAGGTCACCAGGTCTCCACCCATTAGCCATATGTATATCAAGTAATGTTACAGTACAAGTAATTAAGTAGTTTTACTTAGAGTTATTATTATAACAAATCATTAGAATTAAGAAAAACATAAAACATAATAGGTATTTAAAATAAGTCTGTGCTGTGTGTCTGTAGAGCGATAATTTATACGTGTGAGTGTTTGTGTTTATCACTTCACACACTCTCCGTATTGCTTTATACCAAAGCGTGAAATTTAATTAAATGTTTTATTATGCTACGTGAAACGTTGTAAAAACTTCGTAAATTTAATGAGCAACCCATTATACACGCAAGTTTAATTTATTCTAGCGACGAAATTTTTCAAATACTAGAATTGTTTCATATAAATGTTAGTGCTTTATATACTAGCCTTGTTTTGTAAGTATTGCAAAGTATGATACGATCGGACTTATAATAAAAATTGCTAATATAAATTTCATTGTCTTTGTATTCTTTTTAGATTTAGCTTTCACCAATGGAGAAATCTGGATGCCGAGTGATATTCAGCACACGCTCTTCGGAAACATAACTTCACTTAGGGATCTGTTCATTAATGAGAATGGCGAAAGAATCGTCCAAAACCCGTTTGATCAAGAAAATAGCAGTTGGGTCGACGATTACGAGTACACCGAAATATTCAAATTCGACAAAAATGCCACCCAACATCACGACATAAGTGACTACAACATGGTCTTGGAAAAGCTGAAGAAAATGACTGAGTTAGATCATAACCTGACCAGAAGAGCCATGTTTACAGATTATCATGATCGACAGGCAAACGAGTACATAGAATACTATAAGAAGGACATATGTGTTAAAATCAACATACAGTTTACGATGCACGCTCGGTACGAAGTGGGGAAAGCTTTGACACAGAGGGACGCAGTGCGAAACGATAGGAGGTATAAGTTAGGATACCTGTTCAATAGGATGAGGCGGTTGCAGACTGAACAAGTAAAGGTGGCGGCGTCTGCGATCGCACAGAACAACTCCGCCTATAGCTTCTCCCTGTCCTCAATGATCAGGATGTACGAGAAGGTAGTGCACTTTGACGTAGACATGAAAGATACTGCCCGACTCATTAAGGAAATCTTTGATGCTAAAGCACCTTACGATGATTACGCGAATCTCGCCACGGGCAAGGGCAAGAAAAAGAAGAATGAGAACAATCCAAGTCAAAAGTAATATTCTTCATAGTTTTCGAATATTGTTATTAAATGGAACATTCTGTTAAGGTCGTTTTTACTTTTCTTTGAGTGATATTCTTGTGCTCTCTCTTGAACTCAAAAATTATGTCGCACAATTACACTAATAATTCTTATTTCTGTACTAGCTGCTGCCCACGACTTCTTCTGCGTGGTATTGAAGATGTGTAGTGCTGTACAAAAAGTAAAGCTAAATAATGTTTAATGCTAGCTCCTTCATCCAGTTCTCTTCCAAACTAATTTCTTAACTTCTTTATCATAACCTTACCTTACCATCTAGTCTTACAAACATATTCGACTGTTAGTTAACACTGCTAGTTTTTTGCTGTGGCCGCTATCTTGCACTGATTTGACAATTTGGATTGAAGGACTATTACTGGCTAAGCCGCCGGAGCGCCGGAGCCGGAGTGCTTCTCCGTTTCCTATTGTCGGGCCAACTGAGTCTGAAGGAGGTTTATGTTACGCACACATAACAAAACATTCGCAGGAGTACGCGTGCAGTGCATACTCGTACGCAATACTAAATAGAAACACACTTTTACCTACGCAACTACCCTATACCATCGCAATGGGTGCACAATTGTGCTAGTGTATAGGCACTATCAAATCTTTAAAGCCACGCGTTACACACAACAATATTGTTGCAGTCTATAGCTAGTTCATAAAGTATAGTAAATCTTTTACCGTTCAAACTATTTCTTTGTTTCGGTGTAGTTGGTTTTCTATCATTTCATATCCACGAAACAATAAGGTCAATAACATTTAATTTGTAAAAGTACTCAGAAAGCTTAACTTGTTTATTTCGATACTTAGTAATAACGAATAACATCATTATCTGTAGCAGCTGCCTATGTAGATATGAAACAGCAAGATTGAACTTAAGATACAAATTTGTTATTGAATGCTGCCGTCCTGCCAGAAGTTTGGTTTGCAAATATTTCTTTGCATGTCTCATCATTTTTTTTAATCACGTCCACTAGTAACTCCAGATTGAACAAATGACTTAGTTGTCGCTCATGACCTGACATCAAGTCCCTTATGGGGAGGCGCCCTAAGTTCTCTCTGCTGAGCAAGCAGCCTTTGAATAATCGGAAGGAGAACATACCAAATAATTTGGCGGCGTTATCTGCCTTGTTCATGAGAAAACCCATCCTGTACAACGCTGTGAAGCTGTACTTCTCCCGGTAGATTTGCATGATAACCATCTTGTTACGCGTCTGGTAGATAGCCTGCTTCATCAGCTCGTATATCCTGCGGCGGATGTAGAACCTGTCCTTATCGTACTTGTTCAAACCTTTAGGCGGCGTCCAGCCTCGACGGCCACTCATATCCAGTACCATTTTGGGATCTCCATTTTGTACTTTTAATTTTAAGATCTCGTCTGCCGGGTCCATGAGGGTGCACATGAGCTGTGTCTGTTGCTCATCTGTTATATGTAGGCCATGATACTTTCGTTGTTTGTCCAGATGTTCCCACACTGTTCGAGGCTCAAACCTCTTCAGGTATTTTGAGAAGTTGAATTCCCTTTTGCCCGCAATTTTCTGAAGGTCCATAATGGCGCTGTTTAGGTATTTTGAAGTTATGTTTTTTTTTACCAATACCGTTTGAGTGTAACAACTAAGAGCCACTAACAAAAGGATTTCTGAAAAACAAGATCTGCTTAATATGACTGTCTGTATAGTTATATAGTATATAAGTAGTATAGTACTGTCTATATAGTATATAAGTTACTTTAGTTAGTATCTGATGATTGGATATTTCATAAACGATAAAAATAACGATATAGAAAAGTAATTTACCAAAATTATTTTTCCGCATCACTATTTTGTTTCAATGTAATTCATTAAGGTATATTTAAGAAGACGTGCTCACGATATGTTATCGGATTCTATTTGCATATTATTGCCATGTTTAATTGGTAATTACTTATTTATAACAAGGTAGTTTACTTCATTTTTTAACAGGGCTGGATTTGAACTGAATAGCTATTAGATATTAGTCTATGAAAAAACTGGCATAAACAATATAGTTCAGTGAGGATACGAAGGTGCAGGATTACAGGGTTGCTTAAATTGTTACCTATGGGACCATACCTCTAGGGGAAAGTACAATATCACGAGGCAACCTGGATTCCAAAGAAAATAAATTTAAAATCGTTGCTTTTAAGCCATGATGGTAATGGAAACCAATACTCAAATATTTGATATTTCGATATTTCTTTTTTCTCGACGTTTTGGTCGAGTTGCACCGATCGTGGTCACAAAGTCGTGGGAAAAAAGGGGAACAATAAAACGAGCAAATAAAAAAAAACTTTGCGACATTGCGAAAAACTTGTCGAGGAATCAGACACACGACATCCCCTATACCAAAGCTTACACCCTAACTTAAGGTAGACTTAAAAGCCAAAAGAGCTTCCTCCGATGTACACTGGTTACTATGGAAACTCCAACACGAGCTCGGTGCAAGATCTGGATAGATCAGTATCTACCACCTACCACTTATGTGTTTACAATAGTTTTGCAGCTACCTTGGGCCGTCCATGTCTGTTCTTCCATAGAGCAGGGTGGATGGTCCTTGGTAGGTGCCCCATCACATTTTAGATTAGCCTAAGCTAGGCTTTATGGGCCTGTATTTCAGGTCACCAGGTCTTCACCCATTAGCCAAATGTATATCAAGTAATGTTACAGTACAAGTAATCATTAGAATTAAGAAAAACAAAAAATATAATAGGTATTTAAAATAAGTCTGTGCTGTGTGTCTGTAGTGCGATAATACGTGTGAGTGTTTGTGTTTATGAGTGTGAGAGTTCGTAAATGTGTGTGTGTGTTTTGATTACATTAACTACATGTAAATAGTATATAGACAAGATTAGACTGATACGCTAAGCAATTTCGGCTTCGACATAATTTAATTATAGAAGCCATACATTTATCTTTTTTACACAGTTTATTATTTAGATTGTAGATGGTTAGAAGATTATTTATTTAAGATAAGGTGACAAAAAAGCGGTTAGTGCGAGATAGATGATAGATGAATTCAAATCACTTCACACACTCTCCGTATTGCTTTATACCAAAGCGTGAAATTTAATCAAATGTTTTATTATGCTACGTGAAACGTTGTAAAAACTTCGTAAATTTAATGAGCAACCCATTATATACGCAAGTTTAATTTATTCTTGCGACGAAATTTTAAATACTAGAATTGTTTCATATAAATGTTTGTTCTTTATATACTAGCCTTGTTTTGTAAGTATTGCAAAGTATGATACGATCGGACTTATAATAAAAATTGCTAATATACATTTCATTGTATTTGTATCCTTTTTAGATTTAGCTTTCACCAATGGAGAAATCTGGATGCCGAGTGATATTGAGCACACGCTCTTCGGAAACGTAACTTCACTTAAGGATCTGTTCATTAACGAGAATGGCGAAAGAATCGTCCAAGACCCGTTTGATCAAGAAAATAGCAGTTGGGTCGACGATTACGAGTACACCGAAATATACAAATTCGACAAAAATGCCACCCAACAACACGACATAAATGACTACAACATGGTCTTGGAAAAGCTGAAGAAATTGACTGAGTTAGATCGTAACCTGACCAGAAGAGTCATATTTACAGATTATCATGATCGAACGGCAAACGAGTACATAGAATACTATAAGAAGGACATTGTCGTTAAAATCAACATACAGTTTACGATGCACGCTCGGTACGAAGTGGGGAAAGCTTTGACACAGAGGGACGCAGTACGAAACGATAGGAGGTATAAGTTAGGATACCTGTTCAATAGGATGAGGCGGTTGCAGAATGAACAAGTAAAGATGGCGGCGGCTGCGATTGCACAGAACAACTCCGCCTATAGCTTCTCCCTGTCCTCAATGATCAGGATGTACGAGAAGGTAGTGCACTTTGATGTAGACATGAAAGATACTGCCCGACTCATCAAGGAAATCTTTGATGCTAAAGCACCTTACGATGATTACGCGAATCTCGCCACGGGCAAGGGCAAGAAAAAGAAGAATGAGAACAATCCAAGTCAAAAGTAAAATTCTTCATAGTTTTCGAATATTGTTATTAAATGGAACATACTGTTAAGGTCGTTTTTACTTTTCTTTGAGTGATATTCTTGTGCTCTCTCTTGAACTCAAAAGTTATGTCGCACAATTACACTAATAATTCTTATTTCTGTACTAGCTGCTGCCCACGACTTCTGCGTGGTATTGAAGATGTGTAGTGCTGTACAAAAAGTAAAGCTAAATAATGTTTAATGCTAGCTCCTTCATCCAGTTCTCTTCCAAACTAATTTCTTAACTTCTTTATCATAACCTTACCTTACCATCTAGTCTTACAAACATATTCGACTGTTAGTTAACACTGCTAGTTTTTTGCTGTGGCCGCTATCTTGCACTTTTACCTACGCAACTACCCTATACCATCGCAATGGGTGCACAATTGTGCTAGTGTATAGGCACTATCAAATCTTTAAAGCCACGCGTTACACACAACAATATTGTTGCAGTCTATAGCTAGTTCATAAAGTATAGTAAATCTTTTACCGTTCAAACTATTTCTTTGTTTCGGTGTAGTTGGTTTTCTATCATTTCATATCCACGAAACAATAAGGTCAATAACATTTAATTTGTAAAAGTACTCAGAAAGCTTAACTTGTTTATTTCGATACTTAGTAATAACGAATAACATCATTATCTGTAGCAGCTGCCTATGTAGATATGAAACAGCAAGATTGAACTTAAGATACAAATTTGTTATTGAATGCTGCCGTCCTGCCAGAAGTTTGGTTTGCAAATATTTCTTTGCATGTCTCATCATTTTTTTTAATCACGTCCACTAGTAACTCCAGATTGAACAAATGACTTAGTTGTCGCTCATGACCTGACATCAAGTCCCTTATGGGGAGGCGCCCTAAGTTCTCTCTGCTGAGCAAGCAGCCTTTGAATAATCGGAAGGAGAACATACCAAATAATTTGGCGGCGTTATCTGCCTTGTTCATGAGAAAACCCATCCTGTACAACGCTGTGAAGCTGTACTTCTCCCGGTAGATTTGCATGATAACCATCTTGTTACGCGTCTGGTAGATAGCCTGCTTCATCAGCTCGTATATCCTGCGGCGTATGTAGAACCTGTCCTTATCGTACTTGTTCAAACCTTTAGGCGGCGTCCAGCCTCGACGGCCACTCATATCCAGTACCATTTTGGGATCTCCATTTTGTACTTTTAATTTTAAGATCTCGTCTGCCGGGTCCATGAGGGTGCACATGAGCTGTGTCTGTTGCTCATCTGTTATCTGTAGGCCATGATACTTTCGTTGTTTGTCCAGATGTTCCCACACTGTTCGAGGCTCAAACCTCTTCAGGTATTTTGAGAAGTTGAATTCCCTTTTGCCCGCAATTTTCTGAAGGTCCATAATGGCGCTGTTTAGGTATTTTGAAGTTGTATTTTTTTTTACCAATACCGTTTGAGTGTAACAACTAAGAGCCACTAACAAAAGGATTTCTGAAAAACAAGATCTGCTTAATATGACTGTCTGTATAGTTATATAGTATATAAGTAGTATAGTACTGTCTATATAGTATATAAGTTACTTTAGTTGGTATCTGATGGTTGGATATTTCATAAACGATAAAGATTTAGAATATAGAAAAGTAATTTACCAAAATTATTTTTCCGCATCACTATTTTGTTTCAATGTAATTCATTAAGGTATATTTAAGAAGACGTGCTCACGATATGTTATCGGATTCTATTTGCATATTATTGCCATGTTTAATTGGTAATTACTTATTTATTACAAGGTAGTTTACTTCACTTTTTAACAGGGCTGGATTTGAACTGAATAGCTATGAAAAAACTGGCATAAACAATAAAGTTCAGTGAGGATACGAAGGTGCAAGATTACAGGGTTGCTTAAATTGTTACCTATGGGACCATACCTCTAGGGGAAAGTACAATATCACGAGGCAACCTGGATTCCAAAGAAAATAAATTTAAAATCGTTGCTTTTAAGCCATGATGGTAATGGAAACCAATACTCAAATATTTGATATTTCGATATTTCTTTTTTCTCGACGTTTTGGTCGAGTTGCACCGATCGTGGTCACAAAGTCGTGGGAAAAAAGGGGAACAATAAAACGAGCAAATAAAAAAAAACTTTGCGACATTGCGAAAAACTTGTCGAGGAATCAGACACACGACATCCCCTATACCAAAGCTTACACCCAAACTTAAGGTAGACTTAAAAGCCAAAAGAGCTTCCTCCGATGTACACTGGTTACTATGGAAACTCCAACACGAGCTCGATGCAAGATCTGGATAGATCAGTATCTACCACCTACCACTTACGACCTACCTCAGGGACATCTGCCGCCCGGAGGTACCTTGAAGTGCCCTTTTTGGAAAGCATATAAACGTCTGACAATCCAAGTAGGTCGATGCAAACAAAATTTAGCAAACTTGGGCCTACAGACCCTTCTTACATCCAGTGAGAATGCGGCATCTCCGTACAGACGATGTCACACCACCTAGAGTGGCCAAAGTGTCTGCACACCTGCCATTCGGAGGATCTAACATAATTCACCAATGATGCTGCAATTGGTGTTGCCAAATACTACGTACAATTGACACGAAAAGAAGAAGAAGGCTGTTTTAATTAAACTTAAAAACTTGGAAATGGAGAAGAAACGGCGCAACAAACTCCACAACATAATTCAATACATTATTTTTTTTTGTGTTTCAGCAATAAATTGCAACATAAAATTGTTGAATAAAAATCGATTAGCTTTACTTTTTGTTCAGCACTACACATCTTCATTATTTCCGTGTGGTGTCCGGATATAAAGAATAGCACCACCCCATATCCTCCACTGGGTGTCGTAAAAGGCGACTAATGGACCTTAAGACCCAGTGCACTGTACCAAGCACCTAGGGTCACCCGAATGGTGGCGGGTAAACAACCAACAATCGCATTCCCAAAGAGGGTTAGTGTCAGGCAGGCGGCCGACTATAAAACCATAGCCAAAACTTTAAGCAACACGTCTAGAGGACGTGTTGCGCCGACCCCAAATAAATAATTGGGATAAGGGCAGGGGTATGATGACTACACACTGTCATCTTCATTACCACGCAGACAAAGTCGCGGGTAACAGCTAGTTTAAAATATGTGTACAAGTTGCGAAAGTTTAAAAAACATTAAATATTCAAATACAGAAAACTGTTGTGAATAAATAGTAATTAGAATTTGTCCATTCAAATGAATTACGTAAAGGTTTTAAAATTACCATGAAACGGCTTAATTAACTTAGTTTTCATTGATTGGGTTTGGCAAGGTCTTGTAACGTTACGTCCACACTGAACCGGCACGGGACCTCATGAATTATTTGAATAGAAAGAAAACTTGGTCAAACATGGTCTAAGCTCGTCGATATGTGCCCTCTCACTTCACTCTAGGTTTTCATCATATAGTGCTGTCCTGCTTTCGCTCGGCCCGGAAAGTGTCAAAGATTAATTGGAACACAGTTTTCTGCCTATGCCGTGTTAATGTGTCACGATAATGAAAACGAAGCAAACAAGTGATTAATGAACTTAACAAATTTTCGGTAACTTATCCCACGTACTTTGTAGGAAATGAATACGGTATCGAAATAAACTAATCTGTTTTAAGGCATAACAATAAAGTCTTCGTTCGTTCGTATCTATTTCGTAGCTATTTAATTTAATAAACGATAATGCATATTTACATTGCCCTTTAATTCTTTAAAATAAGTTATAATATTGAAACGCGTTAGGCCAGGTAACCGATGTTACTGTATGTTGGAAAATGCCGCCTCTGCATTACAGTCTGTGGGCCGTAGTATCGAAGCGTAGGGGTTTCCTACCCCTCCAGTCAGTGTAACAAGGAGCGATCTCACAGCGCAACGTACCGCGGCCCGCAACACAAAAATAAACACGAAAAAAATGTAGACGAAATATAAAAAGATTAAATAAACGCTGCTTTGTTACGCGCAAAGAACGGGTACCTTCTAATAGTGTTTTTTTGTACTGAAAAGTTTAAGTTCTGTGCAGTGCTGTGTTGTTCGTTTAAGATTTTGCGCCGAGTTGTGAGGCATACGGCCTGTAATTGTCGGTGAGTGTAATGTTATATTAAATTCCCTTACAGTTTGTTGGGAATGTTCGTCATGAAATGTGAGAACTTTTTTTAATTTAGGGGCTTGTTGGCGAAGAATATCGCTATCTAGACTTTCGGAGGCTTTGCAATATTTGGCCTGGATGTTATAAGGAAACTTTGATATTTTTGTAGTTTGATTCGTATTATTTAATTGGATAAGTAAACAAAAAAATATTTCAGATTGACGTTGGTATTTAAATGTTTAGTTAATGCTGTGTAGGTACATTATTCTGAACAAAGGTTAACTTTGTTTAGTAAGTAATATACGTTTAACTTATCTACGCTTTTTTGTCTAAATATTATTCGTTCCTCCCAATGTACAGAGGTATTTTACTAATCATACATATTGTACAAGGATTTTAAAATATACTGAGCAACTAAAGCAACAACTGTAGGTATATAAGTAATCTACGTGCATTCGATAATTACATTTATACAGGTATAATATCCAGTAACAACTATGTTACCGCAAAAAAAATCATTTTGGACTACCAACTATTCGATACCACAATATTCAGATACCTTTTAAGAATACTGAGAAATACTCGTATTCGTTTCATTATGAATAAAGTATTTGTTTAATTATTCGGTTATACTCGTGCGTATTTATTTGGGATGCTACACTAGTTACACTAGTTTCGGGCGCAACCGGAGTCCGTTTAAAGAAACAGGCACAGTACTTCTAATAGTATGTTCTCAAACTAAGCAAATAATAAAAGAATCTCTGACAAAAAATATGAAAAGTAATAATTTGTAAGTATTTGTATTTTTTGTGAAATGCACGAGTACATATAAAAGATACATTCTCGAAAGGTATAATTTATAACACAATATTTTGTTCGTTTTAACTATCATGGTCAGGTACACGTTCGCACGGGTGTTATACCGATTTATTATAATCTAAACCTTCCTCTTAAAACAATAAATATTTACATATTAAAAATCCGTATCAAAATCTATTGCGTAGTTTAAGATCTAAGCATATAGGACAAAGAGACCGCGGAAAGCGACGTTGTTTCATACTATGTAGTGATTCAACATAACATTTGTGCCATCAATGGTCCTTACTTCATTGCATAGGTTTTTAAAATCTATCTGTATTGTCAATGTTTTTTTTATCCAAAATCCACGTACAGTGCCGTAAACTTGACGCATACGACGATCCTGGGAGTCTTAAGCACTAAGGCTACCCATACACCGGAGCGGAGAAATTCAGATAACCAACTAGCTGTCCCCGCAAACTATGTTTTGCTGACAAAAAAAAAACTACTGAAAACTATCCCTCATTTTTTTCACGATACGTATGAGATAGGTTAGTCTGCTAAAGATTATTGTTATTATTTCGAATGTAAAAGAGTACTTGCATTACAAACGAAGGTGTCAAATTCCCGTTAAAACACAATAACCCATTTATAAAATCGTTTTCTAATATTGGTTTTTGGTACGGCTGATTATGCACCTCATTATTAAGAGAATGCACCAGAGTATTGCGCACTTGCTGAAGCACTTATTTATTTCATTTATGGTATCGTTTACGAACTCCCCGCGCCCGAATTCGCCGCCCAGCGGCGCCCTGCCGCGCACAATTGGCGTCTTCGAGTTTCAATAAAACCGTATTAACTTCAAAAATATTTGTCCAATTGTAATACTATTTAAAACGATAATTCTATTCTTCAAATTATGCCAGTTAATATTTTTGCAGCGCAAGCGAAGTAATGTAATTTTATGGTATTTTTTTATCTTTCTTTAGCTTTCAAATCTGCACGTCTTACTTTAAGAGGTGGTGTATCAGGACCCCCACATCCTAGTTAAGTTAGGTCGGGGGAATAGTCTTTTCGCATTATAGTACGAATGAACTTGTCAATGAGTTTCCTTTTGAGTGTTAAATGAATGGATTTATTTATTTATTCGGGATAAAAAAACAGTAGTACAATGACATGTTTATACAATAAAAACATAGGATTATAGCAATTATTGTACAACCAACACTATTATTCACTGATCACTAGCTTACAATAAGAGATTAAAGCTACGTGCGATGTTTCTTTCTCCATTACGAATTTGATCCACGGGCTGCTTTTACACCGACTCAAAGGAGTTAATGTTTTTGGAACTACAAGTACTATTAGCCAACATTGGCTCGGGCGAAGTCGCGGGCAACAGCTAGTAAGAAATAAATATATACAGGTTCTGGTCGCCCGCGCGAATGTGAGCCAGTGATTATCCGACCTACTTACACCGCATGTGAGCACTTACGTGAGATGAACTGCAACGAAACTCCGGGCATACCCTACATACATACATACATATGCACACTGGCCGTACATATACAATTGTATGGTAGGTATATACTAAAAGAAACTTCAGTGTTATTACGATTTGTAGTTAGTTCCTCTTAATTGGGTGTTGTTTTAAACGACTTCTCACTAATTGGGGGGTTTCACAGACATTCAAATCACATGCACAGAGACGTCCAGACTCAGAGTAAGCATTTGTGGAACGCAAAAATTCTTGTCCTACGTGGGGATCGAACCCGGGACACGTCACGCACAGTAGTAATTGGCGTGGTGTCCTATACCACTCGTAGTCACGCTAGACAGTTGAACTAGCTTTTTCGGTCGGTTGTCGATGTCGACTATAGCTGCAAAATGTTAAAAAGTAGCCTATGTATTAATTCAGGGTGTCAACTTACATCATACCATATTTCATAAAAAAAAAAAATGCCGTTTAAACGTGAAAAAGTGACAAACATCCATCCGGCCTCACAAATTTTCTCTTTCACAAATAAAATTAGTAAGATTGTTTTTTCCCATTATTAGGTATTTGAATATTTAACAGAACGAATATTTTTGGGTTTAAAATCGTATCGTAATCGTTAATTTTTGAATGAATACCCTGTTCATCTGTACTAACGATATAATAATATAAGTATGTTAATCGGTTGTCTAGTACTCATAATAAAAACACTGCTTAGCTTGAGACTAGACTGATGGTGTTGTGTGAAAGACGTGAAATATTTATTTATATAATTATTTAATGTACTTTATATGTGCACTTTTATTTTTACCTTTGCTTTTGTAGAAGTAGGTAATAGCATTCTGTTATATTTATAAATATTCGCTTGCTATAAGCTATTAATCCGCGTGTAAGGATTGGTCCGTTAGTTTTATGTTTGTGAAGTTACTCGTTTTAGAGGATCACTTTAAAAGGTCGAGGTCGAAATAAAAAGAAACCCTTTACTCTTGTAACGCCCTTAAGTGTTTTAAGGTGCTGTATACAAATACATTTGAAGTAAGCCGTTGCATAATTCACTTTGTAAAGTTTTTTCAAACAACGCGAGAAAAAGTCTAAAGTTTTTTTTTTACAGTCAAATAGAATAGCAATAAAGAAAATTAATTCATAAATCAAATAAAATAAAACATAATTATATTGATATCAATTACAAACAAACTTATTATATTAGTAGGTTTTTCTTCCATTCTCCTCTATCAGACGTCACACTATCATGTACTCCTTTTTCATTCATATAATTTCTTATAGTCCAGTCATTTGGTAGAAAATAAGGGGTTTACCTGGAAAGCTTTCCGAGAGTTTTGAAAATTCGGTATTTTATAAATTTGGATATGCTCTTTTGGAATTTCAACTTTGCCACCTCGTACAACCGCCGCTCACGTCGCCATTTTGAAAAAATGGCGCCCAAAAACGGTTTTTTGAGAATATCTCCTTTCCGACGCATTTTACGAAAAAAATATTTTTTACAAAATTAAACTACAAATAATTTCCTAAGATTTATGTCTCATTAACTTTTTTCATAAAATCAATAGTTTTGGACGTACGAGCGCCGCAAAGTATTATTCATCTGCACCACCACGTGCTTTTCGTATATTTTTCTAAAATGTTCTATTACTGCCGCTGGTTTTCAAGAAACAGGTATAAGGGTATAAATATAATATAAAACATAGATTTCAGCTTTATTGCCAAACTCTCAAAATATTTCTCGACATCTCTTGTCTAATATACTTACAATAGAAACAAATGAAGCTCGCTCGAAGGAGAACGTCACCGGAACAGAATAGACTCGCCATAATTTATTAATCCGAGCGCCCATTTCTAGAACAAAGATCTAGGCCGGTTGGATGTCACCCGCTGTTACAGAACTATGAATTGACTAGATAGGGCAACCACAGGTATGAGAAGTTTTAGATAAGGCAACTATTTATTTATATCGAATTAGACCTGGCGACTGCGTAGGTCCATGCTATAATATAGTCTTAAATATATAGCCCTCATCATCATCATCATTCGCCTGACCTCATTCCAAATATTATTTGGGGTCTTCTTCCACACGTTCCTATCTGACGTCATCTCGCAAGTGACATTCTTTGCAGCCATATCATCTTTCACACAATCCATCCATCGTTTCTTTGGTCGTTCTCTTCCCCTATATCCATCCACATTCATACCCAGCATCTTCCTTACCACGTGATTCTCTTTAAGTCATTTCAAATTAGGGATCTGTAAAATCCGTTTCAATATTTTTCGTTGAATGCCATCAAAAAAAGATGTTCCGGTTCAGGCTACGTAATAACACTTTTTAAACGGCAAAACACACTTGAGTGTATTCAGATCCGCCCTTATACTAACAATGATTTTAATACTAAATGTTGATGACTTTACAAACATGAAATTGTTCAAAACAGCCTTAATATTAGACCGATTAGAAAGTTTCCCCTCGATACTCATCTGTTTTCAGTAAACCCATCTAATTTGAACTGAATTATAAATGGTTTTTAATATTCTTAGTACAAAAAACCATAGTGGCTTTGCGGTTCTGTGTATGGATTTGTATGCACGAGATGCCGGTTTGAACCACAGCGCAAGTACCAATGCGACTTTTTCAACATTGTATGTACTTTTTTAATTATTGTAAGACACTTTTGACAGTCGGTGAAGGAAAACTTCGTGTTGAAAACAGGATTCCAAATATAGTAATCTGAAATCGCCTTCACTAACTTGAATCAAAAATATTTTGTAACTATAGTTTCTAAAACGCCTACTTTAACTTCGGTCAGTCACCATTAATAAAACCACGAGACATATTTTAAGAACTTCCTATTTTTAACCTTAAATATAAAATCTAAATATCCCGCAAAATGCTAGAACCGCTTTAATACTTCAAAAGGGCACACATAACTTTTCTATTTATCACGTTAGCTAATGGAGCGATCCGAAAACAATTGCGGATGTAAACACGTCCAAGGTCACAGTAACATACAAATACAATCCGATATCTTACGAAAAGATCAATTTATAACACCAATATTACTTCATCAAGTGATTTGTTATTTATACGTGCGGAAGTAACTTCTCGGGGTTGGTTTCACCGGGGAATGTGAACGCGATCAGAGCTTGTGAAGCGAGACCACTTACTACACAGCTTACACCGCGCGAAAGCGTTTTTGATCACAATTGCAATATCCTTATTTGAAGACGTAGTGCACTCTACACAAATACTTAAAAGGTACTCTACCTATAGAAATAGTGACTGACCTCTTAAAATAAGACTGTTGCAATTGTGGATAAAATAAGCTTAATCTAAGATTATAAATTAAGATATTATGGTTAGTTAATTTTTTTACACGTAAGCTATTATTTTTGAAAGTAAACATAAATTAAACTAACAAATAAATTTGTTATCCTATTTTCTATTAATACATGTATCATCAAACGAATTACATTCAAAAAAAGGTTTTTAGTCATTTAAACTCCTCCATTTGAAGTGGTGTAACCAGGCCTGAATGTTAACCAAGTAGCGAGCAGTACCGTGGGGGACTAGGCAATATCTCACTCGGCCGTCTCATTGACGATTCAATAAAGGATCCGCTGGAAGCTGGGAATCCACTGGACCTCTTTCTTTTATTATCGCATCGAGAGTTCTCGGCGTGAAGCCGGTCTACCTTTCATCTGTATTCTTGTAATTTGTTTTAAGTTTCGAGAGTGACAAAGGATTTTATTCATTGTGGTATTTTAAAAGTGTTTATTTTAAGTACCTTTTATATTTGAAATAAACACCTGCTGAAATTTGAGTGGGCTTTATATATGAATAATTTGAATCGTGATTATTTCTGTTTGATAGGCTTTCGACGTGATATTAGTGCAATTATTAAATACTTTTTAAAAATTTTATTAGAGTAATTAGAAGGTTCACGAAACTTATACCGATAGTTCATAGTGACGAAGCGGCTTAGTAAACTGAGTATTCAAACACAGTCTTAAAACCATCTTCTTCTGAAAACACCAGTCAATTGCTGGCAAAATAAATCTGAAGGGGAACAAAACTGAACATCAAATCTGCATACCGTCCATTCATTAGTTGAAAGGACCCATTGATACATACCACAAGTGTTAGTAGGATGTCTCAGAGGCAGACAGCTTAATAAAACGGGGAGCATTCCGGAGGAGTTATTCCGAGGGGGGAAAAGGCGGGGGGCGAAGGGGATAAGGGGAAAATGCCTTCATTATCCCCGCGAACGGTGACTGCAAGCGGGGAATAGAGGAGGAACTCTCCTTTTTCTCTTTTTTCTTATAAGACGGTTAAAGACCTCGTTTTATTGTCTACTTTAGGTTTTATTATAGTATTCGTCATGCATATTTGTAATTGAATTGATACTTGTGATACGAATTACTTGTTTTTCATTTACCTGGCTTTTGAGTATGTCTTTAATGTTAAAAAGACAGCTGTGTTTTTTAATATAAAAAAAAAATATAGTGTAGGTATTACCACAGTCTAAATATCATACAGTCGTCCGACGCCTTTGATCTTGTGGAAAATGCCGACAACGTCTTGACAGTAGGTATCGCGATGGCAAGGGTTGTCAAAATTAAAAATATTAATAAAATTATTTATTTATTGCAGATCAACATCGTTAACATTATAATCATTAAAAAAAGTGTAACCTAATATTATTATAACTTGCTGAGAACCAATTGAAAAACTATGGTAATAAATAATATTAAATAAAACAATAATTATAAATGTATATAAATGTAATATTTTCGGTTTCTAGATTTAATAGATTTAAAATTTCTATTGCTGAACTTAATTATACAACGTTGATAAAAGCGAGAGGCATTAAATGAAACCACATATTCTGTATATCATTATACAGAATATGTGGTGTATACACAACAAAAATCAAATCAATGTAAGCAATAGTTTAGTCACAGGATATTTTTTTAGTTTTTTTTTAGTTTGAACATGCTGTATCTTCCTGATTAGGTGACTAAGTTTTATAGGCATAGTTATCTAGTTGGCTCCGGTTGGGTCCGAAACTAGTCGGGCTATCCCGATAAATACGCGTGAGTAAACCGTTATAACGTTTTAAGTATGAATCATCCTCACGAAAGTTATTATAAAAATATTGCTTACATTGATTTGATTTTTGTTGTGTAGCCTTATAATGATATACAGAATATGTGGTTTCATTTAATGCCTCTCGCTTTTATCAACGTTGTATAAAAAATCCTCATCAAATTGGCAGCCATGTCGAATTTAAAAAAAATGGCGTCCATTTTCCAGGATTTTCCATTTTCCTTCAGGTACCTAGCCTACCTACCTATTCATACTTCTTTCCGTCCACCATTCGGCCATTTTGTTGGCGTTGTCATCTTTGAGGGGCATGACAAATATTTTTAATATTAAATTTACGTATTCACTCTACAATAACAAAAAATTATTTATTTACCTTTCTTCTGTTCGTGGAAGCTGATGAAACCGCAGATCCTTATTAATACGAGATGAAGACTTGCAATCTCTCACAGCACACGTCGTATGCACCATTTTATAAAATAATTACGAAAACAAACACGCGTAAGCCCTGAATGACGTGTCCCGAACTGCTAACATTATTTTGTTCGCAGTTCGGGCTCAGCCCTCCCGCGTCCCACCCCTTGCACCCCGCACGATTGCCCTGTCTAGACGCCTTCGTCGGACGACTGTATGACAATAATATGTTTAGACTGTGGTATTACATAGGAACATTTATCCCAATCTTAAAGTAAGTGTCAAATTATCAATTTCTACTACTTAAAATTCTTCTAAAAAGTATTGAGTAATATTAAAAAAAGCGGTCGGTCGAGTAAAAATAGGTATGATTGTGTCATCTCATCAGCACAACGCAGTGACAATGTGGTTAACTCGTTAACGGGCGAACAAATATCCCATTAACATACACAAAATGTGTGACAACATACAAATTGTCATGTAAACTAACGCTAATAATGCTCATTCTGTTGGATTTTCATGATATTGTTTAGCAAATAGCGTCATTATATTCGATGGATCATATAATAGAGGCGCATTATCAGAAACTAGGTTTTGGCCGCGGCTTTTCTCGTGTAAATGACGATTATCGTGGTAAAAATCGGTTCAGCAGTTTAATTATACAAGTAAAACATACAGACAGTAATTAATAGTATTATGGTAAATAATAAAACACCTGATTGCTGTCTTGTCGGTGTACTGTGTATATATCGAATTATCGATAATTATTTTCAAGTGTATATTGTAGTTTTTTTACACTTGTGTGTAAAAATCTAAGAAGATCGACATCTAGTCTCAAACTAAGCAAAGCTTTTATTATGAGTATACTAGACAACTTATTACATACTTTGATATTTCTAAATATGTACATGGTATAGATAAATTACATAAAGGCAGAAAAAATTATCGTGCTCATCACACAAACTTTTGTCCTCTGGGTAGAAATCGAACTCACGACGTCCGGTACACATTCAGGGCCACTAACTACTAGACCAACGGATCTGTCAAAAATATGTTAGGCTTTGCATTTTATCATGCCGATAAATTGGCATTTAGCGATAACAACCGTAGAAATATACTCACGTCACTTATAAAAAGGGCTCGTAGTACCTTAATATCTTAACGCCCATTTTATATAACACCTATTATATTAAGCCCAAATATAAAAAAATACCGTGAGAAAAAGTAAAACAAATTCACTTGGTGAATATCTAATAACTTTAACCCGAAACTCAAAATCTCAATGTATGAAATACTGGGTAACCCTTCAATATTAATGTACTGTCCTTATTGCCCATAAACGTTGCTTAACCCTCCGCCGCCGACGTATGCCGCGTTTGCGGCTGCAGTATAAAATATTGTGGTGGCTTATAAAATGGGACGTACTCGTAAAACAAGTGGAGGGTTAAGATTGGTTCAATATGGTGAATAAATAATGTTTTCTATGTAATCAGAAACAAAATAGTGTTGAATTTTAACAAGATATTCTGAAAATCCTTTATACCGTATAAAAAATCTTTAATATGCTCAGGTCGATAAAGAAAATATTTTTCACAGATCAAAGTCCTTATCAAGGTACATTGGCTAAGATTATTATTTTAAAAGACCGTCTTTTATACCAATCTTTTATCTTAGTTCAAATAAAACCAACAAAAAAACAAAATTACCGAAAAAACATCTTTGTCCGATCTAAAACATAATCGATCATAACCTAAAAATAAATCCATTCACCACGGAACACTAGCAGAGAGAATGCGCAAGCGTTAGAGCCGAGTCGTTCCGAAAGCTGCCGAATCATGCCGAATGGACTATACAGGAGGTAGCGAAAGCATCCATTAACTTTTTGCGCCCACCATTATCCCGCTGCAAATGTTTTCCGGCCACTGTATAGGTGTTAATGTTAACACACCCTGTATAATGGCTAATCTTTTTTGAATACTTATTTTTAAGCGCCGGAACACCATGGCCGAGTATTTTTGGGCCGAGTTTCGTTTATTTTGGCCTGCTTAGGAATTTAAGGTTATAAGTTGTGCTTTTCATTTTCGCTTTGATACGGGGTCGGTAAACAAAGGAACTGTCGGCTTTCGTAGTGGTAATGGAAAGCGGCTATGTTCCGCGGAATGTTTTGGTTTTTGTTGTCAAAATGTGTGACGTCGTATTATGTGAACTTAGTAATTGCTTTAATTGGCGACCTTTTATGTTGTAGTTATTTTATGTTGTCTGTTTAGATTATATGTATGGCGTATTTGAAGGATAAATCAATTGACGATGAAGGTTACGTTTATTAAAAAAATGTTTTGATCGCAAACGACAAAACATGTTATTTTCTCCAACTTAATCATTAACAGTTTCGAGGAATCTGACAAAAAATATTACAAATAACAACAATTATTTGTATAAAAAAATCTTCGAGATATTTTAATGGTTCCACCAGCTCTCTATTCTAAATTCAAAATAACCAATTATATACGTTTTTCTATTCACATTATTGGTTATTCTGAATTTACTTACCTAACCTACCCCTCATTATTTTCAGTAGGTAGGTAGTACTTGATAATAAAGTCTTTGATAAAGATGAGCAGATCGTTTAGTTTAAATAAGAACACAAAATGATAAATGTCTATCATTTGTCTTGAAGTGCCCAATTTGGTAAAAACGATATAAAATAGAACCTTCATTACTTTTAGTACCATCTCTAATACAATCTTTTTTTAAGGTTTTTTTCTTGGTTTATTATAGTGTTGTAGGTAGATTAAATAACAATGTTATACTGCAGTATATATACGGAATGGTATTACCTATCTCGCAGAAGCAGAACGCCTGCAAGATTGTGCAATTATTGCTATAGACATTATTAATTTGCGTGACTTTATTGCCTTGGGTAAGATACGAGCTATCATGGCTACAGCAATAAGCTCAAACAATTTGCTACCGTTTTGCTATTACATGGTATGTAATATCCCTGTCGAGTGTTTTTAATTTGTCAAAGTTACCGATATAGATAATTTGTCATCCGTTTATAACGAGGCAGTAAATTGGAATCAAAAGCTTGATACACACTTACAAATTACAAAATCAACATTGGGTTTTCTATAAAATGTTGTTAATAGCTGATCAAAAATTGTTTCGGAGACCATAATTTTATTTCGGAATAGACTAATACCATAATTTTGACTGGCCCGTTGGTCTAGAGGTTAGTGAGCCTGACTGCTATACCAGGTCGTGGATTCGATTCCCAACCAGAACAAATGTGTGTGTGATGAGCACGATCTTTTGTTCTGTGTCTGGGTGTAATTTTTCTATAATATGTATGTTTATTAGGAAGTTAGTGTCTAGTACTTATAATACAAACTCTGTTTAATTTGAGACTAGATGGCGTTGTGTGTAAGTCATGGAATATTACTGTGCGAAGACCAAAATAGCTTTCTTGGAAAATAGATATTCTAGTATCTTATCCCAAAACTAACCTTTTAATACTTAATTACGAGGAAACAAAAGCCTAAAAAGTTTCCTTATTACCTTAATCAATTTACTCTGTGTGGTGTGCACTCGGCCTAACAGGGGAGATATTACCGGACATTAAGAGATATGGACCAACATCAACTATGCTGACCAGTTGGCCAATTATTCTGATCTATGGCTTTACTGCCAATGTTGGTGCCAATATATTGGGCCCAATGTTGGTCTGTACAAAGAAGTGAGGTTAGCTTTAGCGTTAATCTTTTAAATTCTGGAAAGCTTAAAATTTTAGTACAACACACATAGACTTGTCCTAATTAAATTTGTACATGAAACGCCCCAGTGTGAATGCCCTAACAACGTATGATAACGATGAATACAATAAGTATGTTTCTATAGTTTAAAGTCTACTGTTAATTACTCTCTTCAATGTTGATAGTCAAAAAATTGAATTACTCAACATTCCCACGTCATCAGCTAGTCTCATATTAAGTATACGAGAGTAACTTGCGTCATAACTACTAAAAAATTGATAAACATACTTATATTTTTCTAAATACATACATCCTATAGATAAATTACACCCAGACACAAGACAAATGATCGTGTTCATCACACAATCATTTGTCCTAGGTGGAAATCTAAAGACGCTTACATTGATAAGTACATTTAAATACATTCAATTTTTTTTCTAAAGTTTTTAGGGTTTTGTGCCTGGAAAGGAATAAACAGCACCCTCACGATCTCTGGTATAGCAGTCAGGGCCACTAACCACAAGACCAGCAGGCACGTCTCAAATGCCATTACAAAAAAAAAAGTTTGAGCGCCGTCAATATATTTGCAAAGTACCGTTTTAACATTTTAACGAGGGTAAGTAGTCACGTAGCAAGAAGGTAGCAGGTCAATTACCTTTTACATGAGAAAAATGTTTCGAGCATGTCACACCTCGAACAGAAACTGGAAGAGATACGTATGAAAAGGTTTTAGGAAAGTGTTGTTAATATATTATCATTAGTGTTAGGAACATATATTTTTTTATACGATTTTTCGATGCATATTTTATGATCTTTTTATGCAAGTCTAACGATATTTATACATAACTCTGCTTGATAAGGTTGTCTTATTCTTTGTAAATATTACTGACGGTAAGACAAAGTGTTTATACGGATTATTTTAAACCAAAACATAGTGCAAAATTTTAAAAAATGATTTTTTAATGTTTAAATAAACGCCCATTATCTCGCACTAACTACAGGATGCTCCAATTATACATTGCCGAAATTATCTCAAAGTAAGACTTCAATAACAAATCACCATTTTTTTCCCGAATGTTGATTTTAACCTCTCTTTTTTCTAGCAACACCCTGTATCCTTATTACATTTTTAATGAAAATTAAACAATGATCTAGAAGATTCCATCTCGATTCAATTTCTGGTATCGTGGCCGGTGTCTCACGGGAGCGGCGGTGGCGCGATGGCGTCGAGTTAAAATTGGCCAATCAACAAGTCGTAATGAGGGAGATTGCTACCCGCTAGACGTGCCGGCATTATCGACGTCTCAAGATGCTTTTGTTTCTAAGGTTTTCTGTAAGTCAGGGAGAGATTTAGTTTAGTATAAGCTTTTGAAGCTGTGATAGCCTAATGGTGAGACCATAGGACTGCCAAGTCAAAGGTCTCGAGTTCGATCCCCACGAGGCGCACCGACTTTTCCAATGTTGTGTGTGGATTAGAAATTAATATCGCAGCTTCCGTGTTTCGGAAGACACGTAAAAATGTGAGTCCTGCGCCTGGTTTCTCTCCGGTCGTGCCGGATTGATGTCCCATAGGGCGATGAGATTATAGATGGATAAGTTCCATCTACAAATAGCTGCACGTCGCAACTGTATAAAGCGTAACATTTTATAAATTACACTAAAATATTGTAAAAGTAAAGCAAGTTGGAAATTCAAGAGCGGTTCACATCCAGGTTAAAATGATCTTGAACAAAAAGCGCGAGTAGACAGTCACGGAAATCCATTAGCGGTAACGGTGGAGTGGCACTCGTGTTACCATTCCGTTACCGTGTCGTTACCATTCCGTTACCGTGTCGTTACCATTTCGTTACCTTTCCGTTACCGCGCCGGATACGTGTCGTGCCAAAATCGTTTGTACCAATTATGAATGATTCGTTTTTAATGTGCTTCAATGATTCGTTTTTAAGTTTAGATTAAAGTGGTTTTTGGTCGGTCATAGATAAAAATAAGCCACGGCATGTTTTTAAAAATTTTATATTTTTAATGAAACTAGGAAAGTTTGATTATGTTTGGTATATCATAATTGGATGTTTCAGTATTCCAAAAGTTATACCTCAATTTTTATTTAAGTTAAAGGGTAACTAAGTAATCGCTGAAACTAACAATAAAATTACTTACAAAAGAAACAGAGCTAAAATGATGATCGTATAATCTCATATACAATTTTTAAATTCCACAACTAACTACAAATATGCCAACTACCCCTACTTACAAAAAATGTAAATCAGAAATTACATCTTATTGCCTCAATTCAAAACCTCAACAATTTAAAAAGACAATTTCTTTTCCATAAAATTTCACTCGAGGTACGAGATAAATTGAATGTCCCTGTAATTAGCTACCTAATTGATTTCTTGGAACGATATCTGATATGCCTCTGACCCTCGTTACCTAACATTAGAATCTTGGGCTTCAACAGATAATTAAGTATAATCATCACTTGACTTTGAAAAAAGTTACAACCTGTTTTTGGACGAACTTTTATATTGGGAATTGTGTAAATCGTAAGTGATCGTAACGAAGGAATTTGGAAAAAGTACTTAAGGGATATTTTTAACATATTTTTATTGAAGGGATTCTTTGCATGTTTATATTTTATTATTATGTTTGACAGCTCTTCGTATTCGTGTTCAAACGGTTAGATAAATATTATTCGAATTTGGGAAGACGCTACCCAAGATTAACATACACAAGCTTACAGAGTTTCCTGTCTATTTTGATTGTTTTTTTTAATAGTCGTGTCTTTTACTCTACTATAGTTAGTAGAAGTAAATATAAAATGGTGAGTCTATTTGTAACCAACAAACAACTATGCATTCATAAATGAGAGAATACATTATAATATTAGTTTAAACTCCCGCAAATCCATGTATATTGCAATTGAATGATCTGAATTGGGACACGTATTCAATTCAATGAATACACCTGTTCAATTAATTGATTATGTATTATTTTAGTGCTGTGGTTCAACCAGAGAATGGGTTGGTAAAGCATGTTAAATATTAATTTAGAGCACACAATTGTGTGATGAAATATTCAATTATGCTGATTTGTGTTTGTATATTAGGTACTGTACCAGTGTATGGTCTAAATTGATTAGTAATGTAAGTATTTTGATTATATTCTAAAATTATTTTTCCTAAATTTTTATGATTAATTTAGTATAAACTTGACAAAAAAATACCCCTGATAAATGGCTTAAACAGTAACAAAAATTTAAACGTAATTAAAAATTAAACAAAATCACTTACATTCTAACTCAATCTCTCTTATTAGTAAGAGAGAGTGAGTTAGTGAGGGCTTAGGCCCTCTCATTCACACGCTGTCCTCCCACACAGAACAAACAATAATAATAATTGTCAAAAATTCGGACAGCCCTTAATCCATACCAAATGTATCGTTGATTCGTTCACAATTGTTTATAAAGGCATGTCAACCAGCTTGATGGGAAATACAAAAATAAATGAAAGACAAATATCCAGTGTTTGCGGCCGCATGACAGTGATCCCGCGACGGGAATCGAATCCCGGGCTTAATGTAAGCGGGGCACGTCACTTGCGTCGCGGTGCTATGGTTTAATATCTGCGAATGTTAGGTTTAACGTTAAATTTGTTTTAAGCTTTCCATAGGGCTTTATATTTATACTTGTACCTACTTTTTTATTCGTAATGTTATCAATGACAAAACATAGCGCTCTATACTTATTTTTACTTTATGGTCATAAAGATCAGATCATTTCACAAAAAAATAAATTCTGATTATGGTTCTACTCTACGTGTGGTGTATTCTGTAATCTAAGAAATAAAATCTCAATTGTAAGACATTAAAGTACATAAGTAAGTCATCATCATTGGTAAAAAATAATCTTTAGAATTCCTACCACCACTTCTTAAAGTAATATGATTGTAGTTGTGGAAGAGAGACGGTGCTCTACACGATATAGAGTGACGTCTCTTTCACAGAACTTAAATTCTCACCCGTTCGGCTTGAGGGTGATCTCTTAGGTACCGGGCTGATCTAGAAAAAAAAAAAAGAAAGAAAGAAAATACATTTAATTGCGTAATTGAAAACGCATAATTACGTTACATTATCTTTAGTGGTTACAAAATAAAACATAAAAAGGCAGCAAAACAACAACAAAAAAACAATCATACATGAGGGGGTAGTATGCGTCACAACCACGCAATACGGCCCTCGCTCAGCATGATGCTGCGACCCCGTGCGAGACAAAGTCCCAGCGCTGATTTTCAGCGATAGCCGAGACTAACGTTACTATCTTTTGGAAAACATGTATACAGGGTGACTTCGAAGTCGTGGGCAATATTTTAAACTAAGACACTATTAATATCACTAATTGCGTTAGGGCTACTTTTACGCAAAAATAAAAGTAAGTAGTATCTCTAAATTCCGCGCGGCCGTGGATGATGCGACGGCCGCGTTTAAATATTTTGATACTTTGGATTATTGGCATTATCTGATAAGCTTTGTTTTTTTTTTCAATAGTAATTTATTACGGTAGTATGTTACTTATTATTTAAGTATACATTACATTTTTAATAACTAGGTAACTACCTACGTTATTATTATTTTTTTTAGGTAAAAATAGCCCTAACGCAATTAGTGTCATTAATAGTGTCTTAGTTTAAAATATTGCCCACGACTGCGAAGTCACCCTGTATAGGTATACAGCTATACATAGATCAACATACCCTTTGATTAATAACA
Organism: Chrysodeixis includens; assembly: GCA_941860345.1. NCBI lineage: Eukaryota > Metazoa > Arthropoda > Insecta > Lepidoptera > Noctuidae > Chrysodeixis > Chrysodeixis includens. The sequence goes on from OW796105.1 coordinate 11,098,808, forward strand.
AGAATTGTATCAAAGCCTTTTAAGTCTGACCAGGTACAGTAATGGCTCGAACCCCTGCTGAGATAATTACAAACAATGTCTCTACATATATGTATAAGCAATTTGTTACCTTTTGTAGTAAAACATTAATTAATATACTGTGATTTTGTCACAGATGAGTTATTATTTGGATCTATTAAAGTGATAAAAGAAGTTATTCAAATATTAAAACTTTGTTATATTGTAAAAATAATTAGTCACTTAGGTATGTCTTATCTGAAAATTATTAAAATAAACCAAATTCAAGTTAAACTCTGTTATTAAACCTTATATCCCGTATTTTATATTGCGTAAAATATATTTATTTATCATTTATTAAAGCCACATAATTGTTTCTGGGTTATAAGCATTAATTAATCGCCCGTAAAATTTCATATTAATCACTGGGGCTTAAGTCAGTGACCAACCAATCAGAGTCATGATCAGTTGATTTGACAACAGATTAAATTGATCAGTCTACTAGAAAAGAGGTCTCAAACACTCTGTTTAAAATTAAGTGCATTGAACCGTTTTCTTCAGTTGATGGCTCTGCGCTGCAATGTCTTAAACAACTCTGCAATGCAGTCTTCACTTTGAAACAGCGATCCTAAGATGTATTATTATCAAGTGTGTTGAAGGAGGTTTTATTCTCCAATTCATTCTAAAACAAAGCATTTGTAGACAAGTGACATTTCTACAGACTTAAATACAGAATGGTATATCTTTAATTAAATATATTTTATAGCTTTTAACACAGATGCTATAACAATTGCATCCACGTCAAACGACTGCACTAAGTCCAATTAAATAGATTATAGAGTTCAATCTAGGTAAAGCCTTATCTATTAAAATGACCCGCTACGCCGCACTACGCCGCGCTACGCTCCGTAGCACACGTAGCTGTTTGTAGACCAGCTACGAGAATCAAGTTAATCAGATTAGGCTTGGCTTTAGTAATTGTCGTTTTAACGTGATAACTATTGTTAAAGCAGAGTCATAAGTGTTCACTAATATTAAATTTAACGGCGAAATAATGGTATTGGTATGGAGGTACGAGTATCTTAGTACACGTACACTTTTTTTTTGGTATTATAAATTTTGATATCCAAAAAATACTTAAAATTTTGTTTGAAACTTAAAACATCAAAAAAATAATAAAATCAGCCACGATACAAAGAATACAAGACAAGTTTAATATCATACAAAATGTTGTATGTCTTTATAAAGTGCTTGAGACTCAAATCACTGTTTTGCATGTGAAACGCGGCGTCATGCAATATGCTCGTGAAAATGCAATCTCGGCGCTTTCTTACCAAATATACCAGAGAATATTATAGATCGTACATTTAGGACTTTAGTATTAATAGTGAGATATTCATTATGAAGATAAATTGTTTGACTGTTTTTAGTAAATAATTGTGTTGTTTTTGTTTTGAAAGAGTTAACACAAAAAGCGCTGCTGATTTGTGCTTTTTAATGTAAGGAACATTAATGTTTAGTTTATAGTATCGTTTATGATAAAAGAATTCAATAGTGTTTTGCATTTTTTTTTGCACATTGTCTGGATAATTTACATTTATACATGCTTTAACGATGACAGTTACTGTTGTCACCTAAATGTTTGCGAAATTATATTAATTTTCAATAATAAAAGTGATTTGATTAAAAAATGACAATTCCATAACAATGTATTTAAATAATGAGATCAGCATTCACACATATTGAATGTCCGTGGTTTACAACACAACATATGGGAGTCTAGTCGAGTTTAGTGCCCAAATATTGTTGATGCTAATAATCTTAATAGAAAAATAAAACAATCCAAACAGTCTCTCAATCCTTCGAATTCTGAAATCGTATACTTTTCTTAAGCTGACATAATTATCTATATTATCAAAGAATCCGATACAGTTCTACCCGACATCCAAGCAAATACCTTAATGAGTACAAAAGAACGCCAGCGCCGCCGCGCCGTGTACACCCGTATCGTTCACTCCCCAAGATTTGCATTCGTTTTATTTCCATTCATTCTTCAGAACCGAGACATCGCCGCACAAAATAAAACCTTTCGAATGAATGTTTTGCTGTAAAAGTAAGCTTTGTTCGAATAATTTTTTACAACTTTCCCGTAGATATTCAAAGTATTCTCGTGTTGGAGGTAAAGGGTCAAAATATTTGACTTACTGTTTGCAAAATATTTGTCTCGCTTTGTGGTTTTTTGTTTATTTTATCGGGGAATACTTTTAGGTGTAGGAGTAGGTTTTGATGTTTTAAATAAGGTTGAATTTGTAGGAAAATATCGAAAAGCATTTGTAATAATCATGTAGTTTCCATAATTTTTGCAATTAGGATCTACTTACCTAGCAAGTCTTAGACTTTTGATCTACTAGACTACCTACGACTTTAAAATTTTGTAACTATACTCAAAATACACACAAAAAGTTCTCTCGAGCCATTTAATTTCTGTACACAAATAAGATAGCAACTTACCCTTTACAGTCTAAGACCTAATGAAGTTTCAGGATCGTCTCTTTCCCATCGGGATACGCCGACGAAGTTTATTAATTCAGGCTTCAAGAGCAATGAGGTTAGACTACTAACTAGGAGAGCTTAAACATTTACACACTTTTTTAATTAAACGCACAAATAGAAAGAAAATTATGTTTCATTAGAAAATTAGCGCTCGTAGACTTTTGCACTGTAATTTTTTAAATTAAAAAACCGCGACTGTTGCAGTTAGCATGTTATTTGTTTTGGTATA